>JASDQU010105210.1:4758-30800 GCA_032191745.1 Picea mariana
TCATTAGAAAAAAATTGGGAAGATTTTCCCATTTTTATTTATTTATTTTTCCAAAAAAAAGTTAATAAATAAATTTTACCAATTTTGGTTTTTTTTTTTTGCATAGGGATCTATTGTCAAAACCATGGTTTCAATTAGGTCGTAATTAGTCATAATTTTAACGTTTAGAATATATTTTTTAGTTAGCGTCACTTTTTTATTTAGGTGTTAATTTTAAGGTTTTTGAAGGTCATGCTTGAAACATGTTGTAATTTTGACCTCGTTTGAAACAAATGGTGTTACCGGTAACACCACTTTTTGATTTGGTGGTTGATTTTCATGTTTTTTTTATGCAAAAATATGAGTTTTTTGGGCCAGAGTTCTTGTTTTGAGGTCACAATTCTCATTAAGTTGGTAACTTTGTTTAACATGATAGCATAGTTGTTGTCACAAAATACTGTAGCTGGTTCCTGTTGTTCCTGCAACAAATCTTTTAACATTCTTCTCATCCATACTGCTTGACAAGCTGCGCTTGTAGCTGCGACATACTCAACTTCTACTGAAGAAAAAGTCACAATGGGCTTCTTTCTTGATTCCCATGACACTATACCTGTTCCAAAATGAAATGTGTACCCATAGGTACTTTTCCTGTCATCTATGTTGCCTCCACAATCACTGTCAGTGTATTCAATATGTTTGAAATCTTCTGAAGTAGAATACATAATGCCAAAGTCTTTTGTTCCATTCACATATCTCATAATTCTTTTTCTTGCCTTGCAATGTGATTCTTTTGGAGTTTCCATGAACCTTGAAATTAGGCTCACTCCATACATAATATTAGGTCTTGTTGTTGTTAGATACATAAGACTCCTACCAACCTTTTAAACAGTGTGGGATCTACCTTAGATCCTTCATCTTCCTTACTTAACTTCAATCCTATTATGACAGGTGTTGAGGCTGCTTTGGAATTTATCATAATGAATCTTTTCAAAATTTCATGTGCATCTTTAGATTGTGAAATAAATATACCATCTTTGGACTAATGAACTTCAATACCCAAAAAATATCTCATAAGCCCCAAATCATTCATTTCAAATTCATCCTTCATGACTGAATTAAATTCTTCTATGCCAAAATCACATGTAAAAATCAAATTATCTACATATAAGAAAACAATTAACATATTACCTTGTTGATTTTCTTTGATGTACAATGTTGGTTCACATTCACTTCTCTGAAATCTATTCTGTGTGAGGTAGGAATCTACGCGATTGTACCAAGCTCTGGGAGCTTGTTTTAATCCATGCAGTGCCTTCTTCAATCTGTGCACTTTTTTTTTCTTGTCCTGGAGTCTCATAGCCTTGTGACTGTTCCACATACACTTCTTCTTCTAAGTGTCCATTCAAAAATGCCAAATTTACGTCCATTTGATAAAACATGCCACTTGTTTTGCACAACAACAACCAACATAATTCTGACCGTGTCCATGCGTGCAACTGGCACAAATGTTTCATTGAAATCAATTCCAGGTTGCTGTGTAAAACCTCTTGCAACTAATCTTGCTTTATGCTTCTACACATTTCCTTCTGCATCTTGCTTGGTTTTATAAATCCACTTCACACTTATCACATCCTTGTCTTTAGGTACATCTACCAACTTCCATGTCTAATTATTCTCTATGCATTTAATTTCTTCATCCATGGGTTGTGCCCATATATCATCTTTGACATCTTCTTCAAAAGTTAATGGATCATCTATTTGTGAAAACAGAGCAAAAAATGAAAATTAATTTGTTGTGTCAACATTATAAATGTCGCGCAGACTTCTTGTCTTTCTTGGTAACATACTTGCTAATGTTGGATCTGGTGATGTAGAACTACTTGGATTGCTTGTTGGAGTTTGTTGCGCTCTTGGTGTAGACTACACACCTGTAGATCTCACTGGAGTAGTTTGAGCTGCACTTTGTGTCACAGTTCCATGAGTGGAAGGAACTACACACTGACTTATAACTGGTGTTTGAACCACTTATTCTTCTGTGTCATCATGCCCAATAGCATAAATAATTCTGATTGTCCTTTCTTTGCTTCCATCCCATGCTTTATTTTCCACAAATTGAACATTGCGACTGATTATGACTTTCCTTGCAATAGGATCATACAATTTGTATGCTTTTGTATCTTTAGAGTATGCAACAAATATACATTTTTGTCCTTTGTTATATAACTTCTTTCTCAGCTCTTCTAGAACATGTGCATATGCGACACAACCAAAAACTTTTAAGTGTGCCACATTATGCTTCTTATATGTCTAGGATTCTTGAGGAACTTTGTTTTTCACAATATTTGTTGGACACCTGTTCATAATGTATACTGCAGTTGTTACTACCTCAGCCCAATATTCATTTGACAAATGCTTGGCTGCCAACATACTACCCGCCATTTCCATGATGGTTCTATTTTTCCTCTCCGCGACACCATTCTGCTGTGGTGTATACCGTGCAATGAATTGCTTGTAAATGCCATAAACTTTACAAAAGTTCTGAAATTCTCTTTAAACACATTCACCTCCTCTGTCAGTTCTTAGAACCTTGATGTAATAACCACTTTGCTTCTTTACAAGTGATTTAAATTTCTGAAAACAACCCAATGCGTCAGATTTATGTTTTAGAAAATAAATCCATGTTTTTCTAGGGAAATCATCAATAAATGTAAGAAAATATGTATTGACTCCTATAGATGGTGTTTGCATTGGTCCACATATATCTGAATGTACTATTTCCGGTGGAGCTTTTTCTCTGTATGACTTGCCAACTGGAAATGACTCTCTACATTGCTTTCCAAAAATGCAACCTTCACATATTCTTTTTGGTTTTTCAATTAATGGAAAACCTTTCACCATATCCTTTGTGTGTAGCAGCTTTTGACCTCTAAAGTTCAAATGTAAAAATATGAAATGCCATAGCCAGGAATCATCCTGCACTTTAGATTGGAATGTTGCCTGCATTTTTGCACCACTGTTTTCTCCTTTCTTGAAACCGCACGCACTAACTTTTCCTTCCTTGGAACTATGCGCACTTACTTCTTTGCTTTCTTCTTTGAACGCAATGTTAGATTGTGCATATTTTGTTTCATAGACAACTTGTGCCATATTTTTCTTCTTGGCCGGTTTCAATGTTAATGGAAACATTCCGTTGCTTGTCATTTGAATTCTTGCAATAAACTGATTACTTGGATATCTGTCCACAATCACACAATGATTATATTCCATGTAGATTTTGTACCTTTTTTGTAACAACTGTCTCGTGCTCATCAAATTATGTTTTAGACCAAAAACGTAATATACATTAGGCATAAATTTTTGTTCTCCTTGTTTAGTTAAAATGTTAATATTGTCTTTGCCTAAGACAATGACTTGGATATATGTTCCAAGTGTAACTTTAGTTTGGACTGACTTATCCAAACTAGAAAACATTTCTAAATTTCTTGTCATGTAATTATTGCATCCTGAATCTAGATATCATATGTAACATGGAATTTCTTGAGAAACATTACATTCAACTGGTGAATTTATAGGCATTGCTTCAATGTGTTCCATAAACATAGGGATGGAGGGAGTATTTGTGTTGTTTGAATGATCTTGACCTTGCTTGTTTTTATTGTACTGTATCTTCCTACACTCATATTCATAATGTCCATACTTTTTACAGTAATGGCACTAAATCTTTGACTTATCAAATTTATGATTACTTGATTGACTGGTATTTGGATTTCGACTTCTTCCACCGGTATTTCCAAGACTCCTACTGCATCCACCTCTAGCAGAACTTCTTCCTCTGCCTCTAGAGTTAGTTCTCCCCCCTCCTCTTCCATGGATTATAGATGAATTCGCGGAAAATGCATTCTCTAATGACATATTTGACCTGTTTAATCTGTGCTCATGATTAATGAGGGAAGCTTGCAACTCATCTAGACTAAATTGACTTAGATATTTTTTCTCTTCCAAAGTTACAACAAGAGTATCAAATTTAGGAGGAAGGCTCCTAAGTACCTTCTCAACAACCTTTCTATCCTCTATGATTTCTCCATGAGACTTAATCTGATTTATTAGGCCAATAACATGGGTGTAGAATGAATCTACTGAATCTATGTCTTTCATTGACAGAGTTTCAAAATCTCTTCTGAGAATTTGTAGTTTTGAATTCTTGACTTTATCCATACCTTGATAACAATTTTGCAATATGTCCCATGCTTCCTTGGCTTGATTTGTTAATGCAACTCTTGGGAGTATGCTCTCATGCATGGCTTGATGTATGTAAAACATTTCCTTTCCATCCTTCTTCCTTTGATCTTTCAAAGCATCCTTCTCATCTTGTGTGAGGGCATTGTACGCTTCCTGATATGTTGGTTCCACATAACCATTCTCAACTATTTCCCATACATCTTGACCCCAAAATAATTCCTTCATGGTCAAGGACCATAACTCATAATTTTTTCCTGTAAAAGTGGGAGGTTGCAGATTTGAAGTAGAAGCCATGATTTATCCTTACAAAAAAGATTCTTCTCTTGGAACCTACTTTGATAAAACTTTCTATGATCAACATGGTCTGATACCAAATCTCAGATCTATAACACACATAAAAACTCTACACAACATAGTTTCAAAGACCGCGCAGTGAAATTCTCTATCACTGAACTTTCAGGACTTACCGCGCAGATCAAAGACCACTCAATATACTGTGCATTGTGATGAAAACACTCAATAAAACAATTCCTTGATACTATGCTAATCTTTAACACATAAACTCAGAAATACAACATAACTCAAAAATACTCATGAATATGTCAACACACAAAATACTTGATATATATTAAGAACTTGGGCATTGCATGCTAATACAAAATACACAACTATGTTGAGCTTCTGCTCCAACAACTTCTGCAAACTTGCAAAACACAGAGCTTGTTCTCTCAGACTTCTCAAACTCCTCACAGTTACTGCTGCTCTTCTCTATTGACTACTTATAGACTCAAACATATATAGATAAAGACATAGAATTCTTGTAGAAGTAAAACTGACTTAAACATTAAGGACAACAATAAATATGACCGATTCTTATTTGCATAACAAAGCTAGAGAAAGATAAAGATCGACTCATTAAATAGTGCTCATGCTAACACTCCTCCTTGTCATGTTTGACCGACTAACTCTCCTAGTTTCCATGAGAGGCAAAGTCTATGTAAGCACAAAGCTCATGACTTGTAATTAATATTTCCAACAAGCTTGAGTAGCTCTTTGTTTCCTAGTACCAACTTTAGATTCTTCCTTAATCTGTGAGATTACTCGTTTTGGGAGAGAAATAAAAAGGGGAGGATTAATACTTAGACTTACGCGTTGACCACTAGGATGCATATAGGCCGCATAAAGCCAAAATAAATGCAGAGATTTTCTTCCACAGCTAGGATTGAACTGACGCGACTCTTCCATGGTGATGGGTGCCTTTATCACTGTCTATTTTCTTGTACGACTTAAGCCAAGGTTATTCCGATTTGCTTCCACAATTGGGATTAAACTGATGTGACTCTTCCATGGCAATGGGTGCCTTTATCACTGTCTAGTTTCTTGTACAACTTAAGCCAAGTTTAGTCCAATTTTCTTCCACAAATGGAATTGAACTAATGCGACTCTTCCATGGTGATGGGTGCCTTTATCATTGTCTAGTTTCTTGTATGACTTAAGCCAAGGTTATTCCTTTGATATCTCTCACCCGTGCCTTTATTTATGCACTTATTATCAGTTATGCAATCTCCTCTGCCGATTCTTGTACAATTTAAAGCTGGAGCTGGCCTATTTATGTTGGAGATGTTCAGCATGGAGGAATGATGTTTTAGGTCCATGTGTCAGTTGGCCTTGATCTATGATAGGCACGTGGGCTTAGCTATGCACCTGAATTAGGGCACAAATAAACAAGTTAAGATAAGAACAATGTAGTTAATGCATAGGTATGGCATCGTTGCGTGGCATATTGACGTCGTTGCAATACCATAAATTGATAAAACTGACCAGAGGATTTTAATTTCATATTTCCAATCAAATACAACATTACGCTCTAGGGTAAAATCATGAAGATGGGTGTCTATTTTGCTTGTTTTATGAGAAAAAAAAACTATATTTTCACAATTTCTTCAACTTCCGGTATACATAAGTATTTTTTTATTTATAATTTCACTTTATAGTAAAAACAAAACTTGTGAAGAATTTTGTTAGCTTTCCACTGACTATTTTTCAATTTTTTCATTATTGAGATTTGATATGTCAATTTGACAATTGTTTAACAATATGTTCCTTAAAAATGAAATGAATGATAATGAGTTAATTTCCCCCCAACAATGTATCTATTATTAAACTTTTGTTTTTGACAAACAAAATATACTGCAACAATCTTCATAGACTCTATTTTATTATGACTATAATCTTGAATCTAACGGATGAATATTATAATTTCTAGAATTTTTTGAAGTTGACCAAGTTGAAAACGTTGCAGATATTAAACACATGTTTTTCGCCACCTTGTATCTATCTTAATTTTTACTTAAAAGTAAAATATAAAAATACCCTTTTGAAAAGAACAATTTAAGGCTTTTGAATATAATTTTTTCTAAATTTTTTACTGTGTATTTTTAGAGATACAAATATTTCATTTCACTGAATCATAATGTCAGCTGAAAAATATTATGCAGTGATTTTTAAAAAAAATAAAATAAAATTAGATAAAATAATGAAAAAGAAAACAAATTATATCCATTGAAAGTCGATTCAATTTTGCAAATGTTGGTATCAGTTTCAAAACTAAATTATGAGTATTTGCAGGAGTCCGCAACCTCCAAAGTTCAGGTAAGCTATAGGGAATTCTCAGGTTCCTGCAAACAGTCCCATTCGCTTGTTTTCATCCGAAAGAAAGTTTTTGACCGAAACATGTAATTCTAACGGAATCCGTTAAAAATAAATGATTTCCTAGCTTTTCGGTTGAAAGAACCTTTTTTCGGCCGAAAGGTGGGTGAGAGAATTCCGTCAGCTGGAAACAATGAAGAGACATGTCATATCGTTTCACTTCGTGCCAAATCTTATAAATACGCTTTCGGTCAAACACATTTAACACAATTCACTCGCTTGTTTCACGACTTTCTAGAGCACTTAAACAAAGTTTTGAATCATCTTTTTCGTGTTTTTGAACAAGGTAGTTGAAGTTTTAAATGCAAAAAACAAGTTCATTTTTTTTAAGTTCAAGTTTTTATTGGAATAACAATTTATATATTGAAAGCTAAATGTTGAACATTTTTTCAAGGTGAAGCCTTTGTTGAACATAAAATTATTGATATTATTTTTTAATAATTTTTGTGACAAAGAAGTTTTTCTGAGACTATTATGAAATGTTGATTTTTTTAAAAACTTTTACAGATAACTATACTCATGGGAAACAAAAGTTTACACAAAAGAAAATTTGATCACAATTGAGATGAAATTCACCATATCGAACCAAGGAAAGAGCATTATTGGAGAAATAAACGAGAATGTGCAAATATTGAAGAAATAAACGATGATGATGTAAATAGATATTTTCAACAAGAAGAATTCCAACTAGGTATGCATGAACATATTGTCTATATTAAAAGTATAGAATTCAAATTTAAAATATTGTTTAATATAATTGATTGTAATTCTGATTTGATGTTTTTCAAAAAACATAAATAGATTTGTCTCATAACGTCGATGAAGACGATGAAACCGAAATTGAATCAGAAATCGAATCACCTATAGGTATGTACATAAATTTAGATAATACAAGATGAACACTTGCATATATTTTAGTGAATTTATGTTCGAGTTTTGTTTTTTAATATAAAATTTAAATTGAAATATGCAGGAGAATCTATCAACATTGATGATGAAATATTAGAAAATGTTGATACTGACAAATTTGGGAAGAAAGAAGTTAAGCATTATATAAGATATCAAACTAAGAATATGTATAATACTTTTTTCAAAGATGAATCAGTAACAGTACAATCTCAACTTTTACTCTGTCTAATAAAGTAAAGAAATTTAAAATAATCTACATAATTATTGGGTATTCAAAAGTCGACAAAAGATACAAAGGTGAAACATAATGTATTTGACAATATAACTAGTGTATTAAAAGATTTTGGAAAATCTCGAAAAAAAGTTGTCAGTGTTGCACACAGAGTGATACAAACAACAGTTGTTTCATCTAGCAATATAAAAGATCATTTGACATGACACATGGAAAAAACGATGGGAACGTCAAGAAAAAAATTGTACAAACATAGAAACTTTCGATTGCAAATAGATACAAATGATGAACTTGCTTGTTGGACAATGATTTCTAGACAACCCTATAAAGACAAACTTGCAGAAAATATTAAAGAATCATCCCGTAATTGTTGGTTGACAGAATCTCGTGTTTTACCACATACAAGGGATGCGATGAAGAATAGAATGAAAACAATATGAAGAACATACAAAACATATATTGCCAATGACACAAATAGAATTGTTCAATAAGTTCAAAGAAGAGCACAAAGAAGTTAAAATTTCCATCAATACATTTGTGCAACAAAAACCATGGTTTGTTAGACCCATCATTGTTCGTGACACTTGTTATTGTCGTTATCATGTGGAATTTGAGTTATATTATGACATTTTTCTTGATTTTGGTAAGACTTTATGGCCAAGTTCACCTCCTCCTTCTACATTCTGTGCTTTTATATCTGAAATTATACGTGAATGAGAAGGTGATGAATTATTTTACCAAAAAAAATGTGTTGGTGGAAAGAAATGTGATCGTTGTGGAAATCTAAGTTTGTTTCACTCAAAGTATCCCATTGATATGAATGATCAATAATTTTCTAATATAACAGTCAATTGGAAGAGATATGAATATATCAACAACACAACTCCACATTCTTCAAATGTTATTTCCAAAAGGATTGATTTGAAAGTAGATAAAATCTGTGTGATAGATTTTTTGAAGAAGTTTGAGGAATAAATTTAGAAATACACCAAGCATTTACATAGAGCTCGATGGAGATACCTACAATTCAAACAATCCCATGAAGTGTTTCCACCAGGGAAAATTTTGTCTGTAGTTGATTTTGCAGAGAATTACACATTCATTGCACAAAAAAGAAACACTGAGTGAATATTATCATTCTGATCAAGTCACTATATTTTTCCATGTTCTATATAGACATGCTCAACATAGTCTTGATAACATATAAAGCACCAATGACAATCGACATGTTATTAAAGAATATCACTTTTATATAAGTGATGATCGAGCACACGACACACATTATGTACAACATTTTTTTGATAAATTTTATGATTCATTGAAAGAACGCGGGATCAGATTCGATCGACATTGGATATGGTCAGATGGGTGTGTAAGTCAGTTCAAATCTTCATGATCATTCTATTGGTTGTGTCGTCTTCATAAGAAATCAAACATTACACATTGTTGGAATTTTTTTTTACACTGGTCATGTAAAAGGAGAGCACAATGGTGCAGGGGCATGTGTAAAACAAACACTTCGAAGGTATCAGATGAACCCTCATGCCGATCGATTTGAATATGTTGATCAAGTTGTTGAATGGTGAAAAATGGCACTAATCCATGAAAATAATCCGTCAAGGGATGTGCGCAGGTGTGTCTATATATACATGTTACACATGTACATAGGATATTTTTATTCACGTGTTCAAATTTATATGATCTTCAATCATTTTTTTGAGAGATTTCAAGTTAACAAGTTCTTATTTTGTGCAGGTTTTTTTTGTATGTTGGAATCCAAGATGTAAATAGATCAATCCCATATGAAGTCAGTACAATACATGGGACACAAAAAATGCATTCAGTTAAAACAAAAGGCTATCAAAATGTTTTTGCATTTGATAGAAGAAATGAGTCTTGTTTTTGTTCAGTTTGCATAGAGGACACAAAATCCATAGAGATTTGCGAAAACGAAAATGCGGAATATGTTAAAGCTTGGAGACATACCAAACTTAATATAAAAGGGAAAATGCCACTTGCAAGCTCAGAGGAGATGGAATCAAATGAAACTATAGTGTCATTTTATGACAATAGAGTTTCTGATCTTGTTAGAGAAGGTAATTTTTATGTTTAAATTTTTTCAAACAACTTGTATATGTATTTGTGTGATAATCTAACATGAACTACTTGTTGTCCAACATATCGAATTATTTGTAGGAGATGTCTTTACCGTGGTTGCACTTGTAGACAACACTGAAAACGTGAAATATTATTTGATGCAATGCACAGAACAAAAGATGAGGTTATTAGAAGATTTTGATGATAACGGTTTTATATATGAAAGAGGATCCACCGTATTGAAAGGATATTTTTTTCAAGAAACCCATTAAACCGATACTCATGTTCACTTTAAAGACTACCATTCAGATGTCATAAGTTGTCAATATAGTCATTTGGTATGTGAAATACACATAAAGTTAATAGAAGTTCAATCAAGAAAAAAACAAAAGTTAGAAAATGGAAAATGTCCAAAGACGATCATGAACGATTAATTGAAGATGGCATACCATTAAGATTTCTTTAAATAAGTGACATGTACATTCCAGAATTTTATATTTTGCATTGAAAATATACGTATTTATGAATATCTAGGATTCTAGAATCATTTCCAGTTTAGTTTACTTTCATGGTCCATTCAATTAAGAAAAGTTATATTTTTGATGAATTATAAAGTTTACCAAGCCTTATTTACAATTTTAGGGAAGAACCTATATATTGTATCTAGGGAACCTAAAATGACCTATACTTTGGGTGATTATACTTTAATCCTACAAATTATCCATCGTATACACACATCCTTTAATGGATGTAACCAATTTGCTACATATAGGATTTGCGTTCATTATTTACAATGATTGTGAACAATGTTTTTTCATATGAAGAGAATAACTTCATATCAAAACTAAGACCCATTTCCATATCATTATAAGGGACTATTGATGGCTTAGAAAAAATTTAAAGACATCTTACAAAGTATGATTAATATCATAATTAAAGAATTCAAGGTAATGTATGATTAACATCCTAATTAAAAGAATTTAAGACATCTTAAAAAGTATCAATTTTAATTATGAAATTGTGAATTTTGATTCCAAAAGTGTTGATATTATATTAAATTGTTACAATGTGCATTTAAATTTCAATATCTTGAAACAAATTGAAAACAAAATTGAAATTATGAGCTACTTAAAAAATGTGTATGATGAACCTAACACTAATTATATCCTACACATTAAACATAGTTTTCATTACTTGTTTGATTGAAAAAACTTAAGTTGAAAAATAATTTGATTTTGTGACTTGATAACAAAAAATAAAAAATAACAGGTCATCTACTAAGGCTTGGTTTGTTGCATTTAGATTTTTATTTTTTAATTGAATTTGGAGTATATTCAAAATTCAAGGTAGTATATGATTAACATCCTAATTAAAAATTTTAAAGACATCTTAAAAAGTATCAATTTTAATTATGAAATTGTGAATTTTGATTCCAAAAGTGTTGATATTATATTAAATTGTTACAATGTGCATTTAGATTTCAATATCTTGAAGCAAATTGAAATCAAAATTGAAATTATGAGCTACTTAAAAAATGTGTATGATGAACATAACACTACTTATATTCTACACATTAAACATAGTTTTCATTAAGTTTGATTGAAAAAGATTAAGTTGAAAAAGAATTTGATTTTGTGACCTGATAACAAAAAATACAAAATAACACCATGTTAAGGCTTGGTTTTGCTGCATTTAGATTTTCATTTTTTTAATTGAATTTGGAGTATATTGAGAATTCAAGGTAGTGTATGATTAACATGTCCCAATTAAAAAGTAATAGCACTAGTGAATACTTCCATTAATGGTACCTGTCATATTAATGGCACTAGTGAATACTTCCAATGTGCAGAGGATTGATAATCCATCAACCATTTTCTACCCTTTCCGATACATAAACAATTTATATAAATATAATTTTTAATGAAAATCGCTTACTTATATTAAAGTATATTTTAATTTTACATATTAAAATAGGTTCTAGATCATGTTTTTATTTCAAAGTACATATTTTTATTTCACATTTTCTTGAATAAATATATTGAAAGATTGAAAACAAACCAAAGAACAACATAACCAGTTTAATGTTGGACTGTCATTTCATTATGAATTTTTCAATAAAGAAACCAAGGATGAACATAACCAGTTTAGTGAATTTTTCAATAAAGAAACCAAAGATGAACATAACCAGTTTGGTTCTGGACTATCATTTCATTGTGAATTTTCAATTTTGAGTTCATAGTTTTTACTAAATTTTGGATTGATAGGAGTCTACACCCTATCAAAATAAAGGAGGGGCCTAGATTGATGCTGTTAGCACTTTGTAATTTGCCTAAGGCTGTTGAGGCAATCACAGAGGTAACCTCGAACCACTTCGAGTCTTGGATCTAGCCCTCCAAGACTCAGAGAGGGATCTCTCTTTTAGATTTAACTTGGTTTGTAAGGGATGGATTTTAGGCTAGCTATGAAAGTAATGAAAATATGGAGTTTTTGATTTAAAAATGGTTAGTTTGGGACAACAAGGAGGGCCATTGGGAAAATGGGGTCTGCGCTTTAAACAATGTGATTAACTCTCAGATATGGACAAAATTCTTTCACAGGGCAAGGTAGTGGCAATATTGGATTGAATTAAATTTAGATGGCGTCGATTTGAGGAAGAAATAGGTGAGGAAAAAGCCAGGCAAAGGAGCAGCTAAGAATTCCTAAACTAGCCTTTTAGAAGATAAACATAAATATTATCACAAGCTGAGAGGCAGAGTATCTGCTGATAAATTCTGCTTCTATTACTTTCCTTCTGACAATAAGAACTGAAAACAAATTGAAAGATAACAGGAAAAACTCAACAAAGATTAGGAACACCACCAACATCTCCACACATGAATCCTGTAAAAGAAAGTATAACATCACTGATTGATCATTAAATAATTACAGAAAAAAAACTTTCTGGCCAAGCACAACCCTCAGCTCCAGCAAAGAAAATTGAAAAATTCAGGTCTAAAACCTCACACAGGTCGACCCTCTCCTACTCTGCCCAGTCGAACCCTCTCCTAGTCTTTTATTTCTCTTTTCCTTTCTCTGTTAAATCTGAAATTTGTGCCTTAAGTTCCATCTCACGATCATGTAGCTCTCCAGCCTTTTCAAAGTCCTGGCTTCGAACATATTCATTCTTTTCTTTTGTAATCTGTTTGAGTTCTTTGTCAAGTTCTCTGGCTTTTTTAGGAAACTGTGCATGGCAAAGGCGTAGTCGAGAACCAACCTCATCAATGAGATCAATAGATTTGTCAGGAAGGAAATGATCACTGATATATTGATACAACAACTCAGCAACCATCAAAGCCTCATCAATATAACAAAGTTTGTGATGAATCTCATATCGCTCACATAAACCTTTCAGTATCTGTATTGTCTCATTAACAGTTGGCTCTGGCACTTGTACAGGTTGGAATCTCCTCTCTAGCGTTGGGTCCTTCTCAATGTGTTTCCTGTATTCAACCAAGTAGTGGCTCCAATACACTGCAGTTCACCTCGTTCGCATCTGTCAATCTGATATACAAAACCGGCCTTGGTCTCTGTTCCCCTTTGACTCGCGCGTTCTGGTCTCAGGTGCATGGAGCTGGAGCGTTGGAGCTTGGCCCCTTGCGCTCGAGTGTTGGCTTGGAGGTTGTTTACTTGATTGACTTGTGTTGTCGTTGATGCAGATGCGTGGCTCCCTGCAATCGACACCTTGAACTGATTCAAACACCTGGCAGAGGGTTTAGAGCTGCGTTTTATATATTTTTTCTTTTTTACATTCTGTGGGCAATATCCCACATTCACATTATAAACTGAATGTTTGGGAGTTTAAAAGAGACAATAGTCACATGATTTATCGATGAAGTGAGCCCGAGGCTTGGGCTTTGGAGTTTGGTGTTGGCGACGGCTTTGGCTTGTCTGTTGGTTGTTGGTGTATGAAATGGCGTTGGCTTGTGTGTTGATTATTCGGGTGTTGGCCCTAGGCCACTATAACTTTTGCTAAAATTTTTGTTAATTTTCATAAAACTCTGCATAAAGGCAAAGGCCGAGGGCCAATTTTTTTATTTTTTTTAGCTAAATTCATCAAACACAGATTATAAAAACCCAAATTTGCATTTGACCCTCAAGAGTCAAATTTCGCCATTTCAAACCACTTTCACAATTTGTGATAAAATTGCACCAGAACTCGCTTTGAAGCTTGTGCGCAAGCACTCATCTTATGCTTGGTCAGTGTCGGGCACTTTCCGCCGCCTTCGCCATGCGTCATGAGCGAACAAATATGCCTGAAAAAGATAAATATTATTCAGAACACTGATTCCCTATTATATAGGGTTCTAACATAGGCTCCACCTGGGGAAGATAGCTCCAAAGGAGGTGTCTAGAATAGCTGAACTCTGAACTTCGTCGACCAGCTGATCATTGGGATGCCCCCAAACTGTAAATTGAAAATAAAGCCATGAAGAGACGAAAAAGAAAAGATGCTCATTCTGATGAGCTTATTGGTGCATTCCTACCTACCCTAATCTACCTCATAATTTTGTTGAATCAGGTAATACAGAAATGCCAATGGAGCCAGTCAAGTAGTTGATCCCATGATTGGGTTTCCTCATCATGCTTGACGAAAATCAAGGCTGAAATATGTACTAGCAACTGGTGATGGCTCTGGTCCTTGCAGAAAAAACATGTTTGAACAGTCATACTGAAAATGAGCTCCATATAATTTGCAACCGGGTCAATAAATATATGATCTATTTGTTGATTCTCTTGGTATTCCTTTAGCATTTTAACATGGATAATTTTCTCATTCATGTCCTCAATATTAGACCATGACTGCAATTGTTCAACTTCAGACTTATGCTTGCCAACAAAATATTCATCAATCAGAAAATTGAAAGAGGACACAATATCTTTTGGTTTTGGAGACGTGAGTTGCTCATAAAATTGCTTTGGATGTTGGAAACTGTAAGACTGAATCTGAATATTCAAAAGCTCAATATCTTTTTCAAGTCTTTCAGCAAACAGCTCAAGAACACAAATTTTAATTTCATGAGGAAATTTTTTTGATTTCCAACAATGAAACGCGATTGTTAACAAAACTTCTTCAATTGGAAAATCTGCTAGCTCATCCCTGAAATCTTTGGTAGCTTCACAATATATAGGATTTTCCACATACCTTGTCATCTTGAAGCATCATCAAGGCTTTGAAATCTGGATTCTTCAGCAGTGAAGTCGCTTGTGAACTTTGAAGCTTGGGATCTTGAACAATGGAGTCGCCAGGTGAATGGTACAACCTTCTTGTGTTTGGCTTCTGTTCACCATCAAAAGTCAAATATGAACTTGAAGTGCAACTCTGGAGAAGGCTTCCCCAGTGGAGTCACCAAAAATGTTAGCACTCTGTAATTTGCCTAAGGCTGTTGAGGCAATCACAGAGGTAACCTTGAACCACTTCGAGTCTTGGATCTAGCCCTCCAAGACTCAGAGAGGGATCTTTCTTTTAGATTTAACTTGGTTTGTAAGGGATGGATTTTAGGCTAGCTATGAAAGTAATGAAAATATGGAGTTTTTGATTTAAAAATGGTTAGTTTGAGACATCAAGGAGGGCCATTGGACAAATGGGGTCTACGCTTTAAACAATGTGATTAACTCTCAGATATGGACAAAATTCTTTCATAGGGCAAGGTAGTGGCAATATTGGATCGAATTAAGTTTAGATGGCGTCGATTTGAGGAAGAAATAGGTGAGGAAAAATCCAGGCAAAGGAGCAGCTAAGAATTCCTAAACTAGCCTTTTAGAAGATAAACATAAAGATTATCACAAGCCGAGAGGCAGAGTATCTGCTGATAAATTCTGCTTCTATTACTTTCCTTCTAACAATAAGAACTGAAAACAAATTGAAAGATAACAGGAAAAACTCAACAAAGATTAGGAACACCACCAACATCTCCACACAGGAATCCTGTAAAAGAAAGCATAACATCACTGATTGATCATTAAATAATTACAGAAAAAAAACTTTCTGGCCAAGCACAACCCTCAGCTCCAGCAAAGAAAATTGAAAAATTCAGGTATAAAACCTCACACAGGTCGACCCTCTCCTACTCTGCCCAGTCAAACCCTCTCATAGTCTTTTATTTCTCATTTCCTTTCTCTGTTAAAGATGAAATTTGTGCCTTAAGTTCCATCTCACGATCACGTAGCTCTCCAGCCTTTTCAAAGTCCTGGCTTCGAACAGATTCATTCTTTTCTTTTGTAATCTGTCTGAGTTCTTTGTCAAGTTCTCTAGCTTCTTTAGAAAATTGTGCATGGAGAAGGCGTAGTCGAGAACCAGCCTCATCAATGAGATCAATTGCTTTGTCAGGAAGGAAACGATCAATGATATATTGATACGACAACTCAACAACCATCAAAGCCTCATCAGTATAACGAAGCTTGTGATGAATCTCATATCGCTCACGTAAACCTTTCAGTATCTGTATTGTCTCATTAACAGTTGGCTCTGGCACTTGTACAGGTTGGAATCTCCTCTCTAGCACTGGGTCCTTCTCAATGTGTTTCCTGTATTCAACCAGGTAGTGGCTCTAATACACTACAGTTCACCTCGTTCGCATCTGTCGATCTGATATACAAAACCGACCTTGGTCTCTGTTCCCCTTTGACTCGTGCATTGTGGTGTCAGGTGTATGGAGCTGGAGCGTTGGTGCTTGGCCCCTTGCACTCGAGTGTTGGCTTGGAGGTTGTTTGCTTGATTGACTTGTGTTGTTGTTGATGCAGATGCGTGGCTCCCTGCAATCGACACCTTGAACTGATTCAAACACCTGGCAGAGGGTTTAGAGTTGTGTTTTATATATTTTTTCTTTTTTACATTCTGTGGGCAATATCCCACATTCACATTATAAACTGAACGTTTGGGCGTTTAAAAGAGACAACAGTCACATGATTTATTGATGAAGTGAGCCCGAGGCTTGGGCTTTGGAGTTTGGTGTTGGCGACGGCTTTGGCTTGTCTGTTGGTTGTTGGTGTATGAAATGGCGCTGGCTTGTGTGTTGATTATTCGGGTGTTGGCCCTAGGCCACTATAACTTTTGCTAAAAATTTTGTTAATATTCATAAAACTCTGCATAAAGGCAAAGGCCGAGGGCCAATTTTTTTATTTTTTTTAGCTAAATTCATCAAACACAGATTATAAAAACCCAAATTTGCATTTGACCCTCAAGAGTCAAATTTCGCCATTTCAAACCACTTTCACAATTTGTGATAAAATTGCACCGGAACTCACTTTGAAGCTTGCGTGCAAGCACTCATCTTATGCTTGGTCAGTGTCGGGTGCTTTCCACCGCCTTCGCCATGCGTCATGAGCGAACAAATATGCTTGAAAAAGATAAATATTATTCAGAACACTGATTCCCTATTATATAGGGTTCTAACAGATGCTATGATCAATATGCTTAAATTTATAATTTGCATTGTTAAAGTCAATTGGTTATCACTTGAATGGAATGGAATAAAACCCATATCACCCAATGAAAACTGGGTTTTACCTTGGTAGTCTAATACTAATTTTTCATCACCATGGACTTAAAATTTCTTTTTATGTTTTCACTCTCATAAGAAGCTCTCATATATTTTTAATATACAATATTGTTTGTTGTTTTTTCCATTCTAATATTATTAATATGAGGCAATTGAAAAGTTTGAAACCTAACTTGAACAACCCTCTAGTGCCCAATCTTCATCTTTGAGTGTTGTTTTGGGTAAGGAGCTCCAAAGTGGGAAACTATAATTTGATGATTTATTTGACTATTTTCAACCATATTTCCATATCAAATAAAATTTAAATTATAAGTTAGAAACTATAATTTGATAACTACCCAGATCTCCCATCACTACATAATCAACTCCACTGTATATAGAATCAACTCTACTTGACATAGTACGATGATGTTTATAAATAAAATGAAATAAAACATTTTTAATTTTAGTGCAATATCATAAAACATAAATTAACCTTTTACCAGATCATAAAAATTGAAATTATAAGCTAACCATAAAACATAAATTATTCTTTCACCATCATAAAAATTGAAATTATAAGCTATTGACTATTTATAAATGAATAAACAATATATTTCACCATCATAAAAAATATAAGAGAAACCAAAGATGAAACAATAAACAATATATTCCACCATCATAAACAATATAAGATAAATCAAAGATGAAACAATAAATTGGTATTTTGAGATCTCTCTCTCTCTCTCTCTCTCTCTCTATATATATATATATATATATATATATATGACATAATGAAAGTTTGAATAGTTACACCGCCAAATACATAGGTTCCACATCCATTTTAGGATGATAACAAAAACTAAGAGGCTTGATTAAAACATTTTACTCCAAAATTCTGGACTCTAAGCCATCTCTTTAAGATAGATCAATTCACACCTACACAAGAAAACATTTGTCGAATTCAAAATTTAAAAATTTACAATAAAATATATTTACAAATTTAAAATAAAATGTACACATGTACCATTTTAGATAAATAAAAAAAAAATTGATTAAAGAAAAATTGACATACATACCAAAAGAGTTAAGTCTTATCCTCCAACATACTCCTTTCCACCAAATATAATGTAAACATATTTTCCACCAAATATAATGTAAACATCTGTAACAAGAAAAAACAATAAAAAAATCCAATAACACATATTAGCATATATACTTTAACTAAATATTAAATAAACAATAAGAAATAATAACATATCAAACCAGAGTTCCACAGATTGTAGATTATCACTCTCTTTTTATTACACTTTTTTGGCACTTTTTTAAAACCAAACTTTCATCACGAAGTTCCAAAAATTCCAAAATAGTTACTCTCCATATTAAGCATACATGATCTAAACAATGTAAAATCTTATCTAAAATCTTACAATTTTTTAAAGAGAAAAAAAGTGTTCTTGGTAACCAATTTTTCTGTTCAGAGTTAGATAATACCCTGAAAATAAATATAGTTGTGTATGCAGAGACTTCACAAATCTCCATATTAAGTCATTCTTCCAATAAAATACTTATCTCCTCGTGGATAAAGTCCCATATCCTTCAGGTGAAGTTCTCATGCTAGGTGACCTTATTTACTCCACAATAAAATGCTTATCTTCTTAGTAGTAAAATACTTATCTCCTCTTCTACAATGGAATAGATGTTCTCATATAATAAAATTCTCTTTCAAATTAAAGGACTCATAAATATCCATATTAATCCATTCTTCCAAGAAATTACTTATATCTAAGAAATTTCACAAATCTCCATTTTAAAAACCATTCTTCCAGAAAATACTTATCTCCTCTTTCTGTGGTGGAATAGATGTTCTCATATAATCTTTCATGTACATGAAGAAAACACAAATTTGCACATATATTAAGTCATTCTTCAACAACCATTTAAATCTTTCATCTTTGGGATGTATTCATATTACATATAATCAAATGCTCTTTGAAATATGCCTTCATTGTGATCTAAACATAAGTGAGATCATGCATGTACATAGCTTATTTGCAAATCTACTTGAATGTTGGTTTTTGTGGTTGGTAAGCAATTAGTTAAGAGTTTGACAATACCCTGGCAAGAAGGAATCCACTTCGTTGTATGCAAAAAACACAAATGTCCATACTATGCCATTTTTGGACAAGAAGGCAAAGAATGCAATCGAAGAAAATTTAGAAACTTCTCCTTTTCTGATGTGGGATAGAGTCTGTTCTCAAATAATCAAATGTTCAAGTTCAAAATTAGGTCTTCATCATGATATAAACATAAATAAGATTGAATGTACCATTTTAGACAACGATAAACTTATATAGGGGTTCTATATATTTCAAAATAATTGATCAAAGCGTTGAAAAATTATATAGACACTAGTTGAGTAACCCTATGAATAGGAAAGGCTAAACTAAAAAGTTGAGAAAACAAAAATTTGAAAAAAGTAAAAAATATAAGGATATTCAACAAAAATAAACTTGAACACCTTTATATAAAAGACCCAACATAAAAACAAATTAAAACTCACTAATGTGGAATTAACATACATTTAAGAATCATCATGAATAGACGCATCATTCCCAGGTATGGATGCATCCTCCTCAATTCCAATCTCCCACACTCTCTTCTCCACATTTTGTTCAAGCACACTCTCAGACACTCTCTTCTTCACATTGTCTTATATAGCACATTTCAAATTTGAAAATTAAATTTAAATGATTTTAACACATTAAATTGTAGTTTTAAATTTTGAAACATGTAACACCTGTGATGTGCCAACTTGAATATCAATAAATTATACCCACCATACCCTGAGATTCAATAAATTATATATTGTTTCAGACATTCTTCTTTTAAATTAATAATTTAAATGATATTGCAATTTTTGTATATAACTAAATTTGTTTTCAACATGCAATGATATCTGTGAACTCCCACCCTCTTCTAACTCTCCCAATGAGAATTGGGACAAGCCTGCCCAAGTAGTAGGAGATGGAATATGGGTCTGTGAACAACACAACTAAGAACTAAATCTAGGATTCAATGTGTTTACATTTATACAAAAACATAAATTTCATGTTGTTGATCTTATTCAAAAGATTAGAGATTGGACAACTAAAGTGCTCATATGTGTATATTAAATAATACATACCTGATTCAACCCATCCAAATTTAAACTTATGAAATCAAGTCCCCTATTTACTGGAGATTTATTTAACATATGTCCAAACTGCAGTTAATGAAAATAACAACTCAATTATTTCTATAGAAGCAATGATATGCATCTAGATCTAGAACTAGAAGTAAACTATCCTCAAATGTATAAAAAAATTACTAACTATAACACATACCAATTTGATGTTTGGTTCATCATTCTGAATGAACTCCTTCCAACCATTACGACAAAATTTTGCATACTCCTTAAGATCTTCTACTGACATGGTATTTAACTCCTCATCTGTTTTATAAACAAAAATGGCTCGATACTTGGCTACCACTTGCTGACGGTTCAAACCAATATCAACACCATAAAAAATCGATTCCAAATTTTCCTCGATTGCATTCCTATCTTCTTTTCCAACCTCTAATGAAGCTCACAACTTTGAATGCGAGACAAATGCCCCTGTTGGATGAGATACTAAAGGTCGTGGAGATCTATGCAATGTCACATTTTGATATGCCTCTTTTCTATCATATGTCTGTCATTTACCAACCCCATAATAATTGGACGGTAGGCTAGTATAATCATGGTACATGTCCATGAAAAATTCTGCATAAAAGTGTCTAGCAAAATAATGTGGAACCTCATCATTCCACATCTTCCCATATGCTACCAAAAATCTATTATAAAGATGTCTTGCTATGTTGGGGTGCTTAAAATTTTGCACCTTCAACATCTTTCGCTTTGGCTCATATTTGAAATTGAACATAGAAATTGCATTTTATTTTGAAACTTTACTTTTTACTACGTCCCATTTATCAGGACCCATAACCTCTGACTTTTGTCTCCTCATTAAATCAATAAATCTGTTAGTCGTTGGCCCCATCTTTTGATATGAATCCATAAAGTTTTGCAATAAATGCAAAACAATATCCAATCTTTGTTTACTCTCTCGAGGGATATCCAAGCTCCTCAAATAATTTTCCAACCTACTTTTAACACCCAAGCATCGCTCAAGGGTTATTTCTTCAGTAATCCCTTCCCAGGGAAGCTCATCACCAGCATCCGAAGGATAGGTGGACGTAGGCGTGTAATCTTATGTTTCTTGATAACACCTCCTAAATCCACCTTCACCCTCTTCACCAACATTAGAATCTTCATGATACCCACTCTCTCTTTCATTATCTTCCCTCACATGAAACGCACTGTCTACACATACACATTTGAAACTAATTACAACATTTAACAACATAATTTAACATAAGAAAATTAAAACACACACACACACACACACACACACACAACATAAACATAAATACATGAAAATACAAAATAAAAAAAAATTACCAAACATATTTTCTTGTCCTAATGTATTCCCTACATTCTCTGATGTTGGAGTATTAATGTGCAACCTATCTAAGAAGGTTACATCCATAAAACTATTTTCTCGAGATGATATATTCATAGACTCATTTGATAATCTTCTCCCCTGATTAGATTGTCGTTGGTTACTTAGAGTCTCAGTCGAAGAAGGGGTTCCTCTTCTTTCTTTATGGGATAGCCTATAGCGTTTGCGAGGAATGTTTGGAGACTCCTGTCTTGACATCTCGCCTCAATATCTATCCTTTGAAAATTCATGAATATGAAAGTTCATAAGTTATAGAAACATTAAATGAAAATATTATATTTATAACACAAGCATTTAATCATTTATAACAATTTCAAAGCATCGCAGACATATATTGAAAAAACTAGAACAACTATATTTTTTACTAAGATGCTATATATAACATGAAAATATTTAAATATAAAAAAATGTGACATGTAGAAGATCATCTATATCTATGTAAATAGTAGAAGGTGAATTTTAAGAAAATCTATGTGTAACATGTTAAAATTTAAGGGCAAAAAAATGCTAACTAAAAAAAAAATTATTTTAATTTCTAAACATTATTTACTTTAAAAAAATCATTGACAAAAACAATCATCGACAAAACATTTAATTAAAACTAAAACAAGAAACAATATTACATGATATGTTGTTTCAATCCTCTTAGATATATGCTCAGAAAAAGCTTCAAGGGATCATTGATTAAACCCTCGGGGCAAATCTCATCATGACACATGGAACAAATTGCCAAGAAGAACTTTTAGGGTAAAATATCAATAGACTAACCAACAACATACATAGGTGTCACCAGCAATAGAAGAGAACAACAACATACATAGGGTGGCATTAGAAAGGAGATGAGGAGGGCGACACCAACAAGTAGAACCAGAATCCCCAAATAATAACCAAGAAGAGATCTGGAGCAATATGGAAAAGACCAAGAAGAACTATCCTAGAGGGGTCAAAACCACTCAATTAAATAATTAAATAATTTAAACAAATAATATTTTATAACATAAAATATTAATTGTTAAATCATAAAAATCAACAAGAAAAAAAACAAGTCAAGAGAAGGGATCCAAAGTCAAGGCAACTAACTTTCTTTAGGAAGAAGCAAAGAATAGAACCGAAAACCCACACAACAATTAAGGGGGGCATAACTCAAGCAAGGGTGGTTTCAAAACAAAGTCAACAATTAAATTCTTCCAAAGTCAAGACAACTAACTTTCTTTAGGTAAAAGAAAAGAACAAAACCAAAAAACCACACAACAATTAAGGGGGGGCGTAAGTCAAGCAAGGGTGATTTCAAGACAAAGTCAACAATTAAGTTCTTCTTTAATGGGAAAATGTCCACTTGATTCTCATGATATTTACTTATAAGCTTTTATTATCCCAACTTACAAGGAAGATCAATAATGTGATCATGCTCTTCTTAACTACTCCTAGGTCTCATGGACCATTCCGAGAGAGAAAAATATCACACATTATCTCAACTTGGTACTTAACCAAAAACAAAATAAACCAAAAAACTAAAAACCCACACTAATCAGAGTTTTAAAATTTGAATTTATGTGATGTGTGAAGTAAGTTACATTTGGATTTGCAAAGAAAGAATGAATTTTAAGCAAAAGTAAAGTACGAAATTCAAATTTAAATGCACAAATACAATCTGAAATATAAATTTTCTGCATGAAATAGTCCATTATAATTCATAACTAACCTTAGGATTTCCAAACTGAATGTATAAGTATTCAATTGAATAGGGACTGTTTCTGCATGGACAAGGCCGTATTAAAACTTAATCTTAGGAAGAGGTTGACAGGGTCAAATACGACCCTGTCCATGTACAGGGAGAGGCCCGAATTCAGGAAAATCCATGTACATGGACATGGCCATTTTGATGGCAACATACATCCTCTAGGGGATCCCTTGAGACTGGAAAAGCACAGTCCGAATAGAGGGGCTCAGATTTTCCAACCATGACTAGGGTTGGTTTGCCTACATTTATTAGGTGAATTTCTTGTACAGATTTGTGAAATTAGAAATGACAATATTTAGGACTGAAACTTTTGCATCTATGATAGAGGAACCACAACTAATGAGAGAGAGAGAGAGAGAGAGAGAGAGAGAGAGAGAGAGAGAGGTGGTAGATTTGTTATGGAAACTCTGTTGCATTTATAATGGGGCATTTGCTGCATTTATTAGTGAATATTGGTTTCTTTTATCATACGAATTTACTGCATTTAGGTGTTGTAATTATAGAGGGAAGTGAGAAAAGTGTGAATATGATGGGAATAATGGCACCCATAAGCTCTATTTAAATTTATACTAGTATAAATGCCTAGTTTTCAAGGTTTAGCCAAAAAAAAATGTAGGGAAGATGCTAACATTGATGAAGGTTGGTTTTCTGCAATAATTGAACTGTCATTTTCAGTGAATATTATAGCTTGCTATATAGGCAAGGTACATATGCTATTAATGTATACTATAGTTGTTATTAATGTGCTATACAACTGCTATTAATGTCTACTATGGATGTTATTTAGTTTATAGATCTGTTGTTCTTTAATCTAAATTTTTAGTATGGTTATGCCTGTCATTTAATGAATTATATGGCCCTGCCAACCTTCTAAACTAGTAAAACTAACAATATAACCATTTAAAACAAAAAAATTACCTGGATTGCCCGCCCGCAAGGCCGAATACAACCTTGTCCATGTACATGGACATGGTCGAATATGAACTTGTCCATGTACAAGGACATGCCCGAATTTGGGCCTGTCCCTGTACATGGACATGGCCATATTCAACCTTGTCATCCCATCTGATAAGCATATGATACCTCTACTTGTCTCTGTCTGATATGGTCTAGGTGTTGTTGCTGCCGTTGGTTGGTTGGTTGGCTACTTGTTTGTATTTTTTTTTTGTTTGCATGACTAATATGCTATTATGCCAATCTTTCGACTTACCTTCCATTACTAAGAAATCCATCCTGCATTATAGGAAAAATATTTGATTGAGAGTATCTTTTACTCTATTGTGTCTCCATCATATTGTGTTCATAAATTATTAATTTATAGGAGGCTTTGTCTCCATCCTATACTGTTCATATTGTGGAAAATCAAGTTTGGTTTGTACATGGATGTAGCCTCCCAAATATATAGGCAATTATTACATTTATATATTTTTTATTCAAATGAATTTATTTTGAACATAAAGTTACATATTAAAATGAGACAGTATTATTGTTTAGAGTACATGGATGTCGCTTCCTAAATATATATGGGCCATTCGGGTCTGTCCCTGTACATGGAAAAGGCCGAATATGGCCCTGTCCATGTATAGGTACATGCCCGAATTCGGGCATGTCCCTGTACATGGACAAGTCCATATTCGGCCCTGTCATCCCATCCGATAAGCATATGATACCTCTACTTGTCTGTTTCTGATATGGTCTAGGTGTTGTTGCTGCCGTTGGTTGGTTGGTTGACTACTTGTTTGTATTTATTTTTCATTTGCATGACTAATAAGCTATTATGTCAATATTTCGCCTTACCTTCCATTACTAAAAAATCCATCTTGCATTATAAGAAAAATATTTGATTGAGATTATCTTTTACTCTATTGTGTCTCCATCCTATTGTGCTCATAAATTATTAATTTATAGGAGGTTTTGTCTCCATCCTATACTGTTAATATTGTGGAAAATCAAGTTTGGTTTATACATGGATGTAGCCTTCCAAATATGTAGGCAATGCTTACATTTCTATATTT
>JASDQU010105210.1:35057-47936 GCA_032191745.1 Picea mariana
TCGTATTTTTCATTTGTAGATGTTCCTGCTCCTACAGATGGTTGATTAGTTTTTGGGGGGTTTTGTTTTAAAAATCTGCCTTTATCATCCCTAAGTTTAGACATAAAGAAACATAACTTAAAATTAATTCTATTATGTTTTTATTTTTATTTTATGTATATATGTTTTTTTTTTAATCCTATCTCTAAATGTGCCTCCTCGGCAACGACGCCAAAATGTTAGGCTCCAATCTACTGATGTAAATTAGAGTGCAAATGATTGTCAATCCAGTGTTTGTAAGACTTAGAGGCACATCCAAAATAGATGGATTTAGAGATAACTTTTATTCTTTAATGGGAATAAACCAAAACCTATTCTAAGGGTTGAATATGGAAGAGATAATACACTTCTGTTCAGAAGTCCTATTCATAGATCTCATAACAGTGATCAACAATTGGTTTCCTAAAGAGTATCAATAGTAAGCATTCAAGAGATGTTCGAACTAGTTCTAAGGCTTATCAATGCTAGAAGGACAAAACTCTTATTCAAGAGATGCATTCATTGTCTTCTTTCATTCATTAGAAACTATCATCAATTTAAATCAAAAGTACTGAAAGCGTAAATAACTCAAAAAGNTATTCTTTAATGGGAATAAACCAAAACCTATTCTAAGGGATGAATATGGAAGAGATGCTAAGCTTCTATTCAGAATTCCTATTCATAGATCTCATAACAATAATCAACAATTGTTTTCCTAAAGAGTATCAACAGTAAGCATTCAAGAGATGTTCAAACTGGTTATAAGGCTTATCAATGCTAGAAGGACAAAACTCTTATTCAAGAGATGCATTCATTGTCTTCTTTCATTCATTAGAAACTATCATCAATTTAAATCAAAAGTACTGAAAGCGTAAATAACTCAAAAAGCATTCATGATTATCCTAATGCTTGAAAGCAAACTACACATTGAATTCTTATTCAAGAAATCATTCACAACATGAGTAAGACTTAGAAACATTAAGCATTCTACTTAACTATGGAATTCATATAACTACAACAAAGAATAAACTCATCTACAACAAGATCTAATCTAAAACATGTATCAAAGATTACTTGAAAAGAACATAAACAAAGAGTGTACTAGTTTCGCAAAGGGGGCCCTCTAATGCTTCACTTGTACATTTGAGTTGTCTCAGCTAAGAAAGTGCTCCAACAGCATTCAAATCATCATATCATAGGAATTATCAAGAACAAAACACAGAACTGATCTCAAGATTGCAAATTCCAAAGTTTCTTCATTCACATTCAAAGTTGTCATACTAGTCTATGCTTTAAAGTATTTATACAAGAGTTTTAAAACTAATAATGCTAATGCATATCCTAAATATCATGATCAGATCCATAATTTATTCTAGGAAGGTCGAATTCCCCCTTTAGATCCATAATATATGACCATATCCCATGAAAATCCAAAACTGTCCATGATTTAAGGCTAAAACAGGGTATTTTCTACTGAAGTGGCCCTGTTTGACCAACGTTGACCAGACACTTGGAAGGCTCAGATCTTGAAGCTGATAGCTCATCATCCATCCTTGTACATAAAGCATCATGACCCAAGTCTCATATCTCTCCCAGGTATCCTGCAAGTACACGAACCTAGGAGCAATTACGGGATTTAGTCAAATCCTGTAATTTCTGATAAATTTTCAATTTTCATGCCAAAAATTAGAAAACTCAATTCTTAAGCTAAAGAATGATAAATAAACCTTGCATAAGTTGTTTTATGGAAAATATGGAATGAAATGGAGGCAAAATGGATGGTTATAGAGGCAAAAGTGTAGTTTATAGAGTAAAAAGGAAGCATAAAAATGTACTCAACAATGACTTTCCTTGCAATAGGATCATACAATTTATATGCTTTTGTATCTTTAGAGTATGCAACAAATATACATTTTTGTCCTTTGTTATCTAACTTATTTCTCATCTCTTCTAGAACATGTGCATATGCGACACAACCAAAAACTTTTAAGTGCGCCACATTATGCTTCTTATATGTCCAGGATTCTTGAGGAACTTTGTTTTTCACAATATTTGTCGGACACCTGTTCATGATGTATACTGCAGTTATTACTAACTCAGCCCAATATTCTTTTGACAAATGTTTGGCTGCCAACATACTGCGATCCATTTCCATGATGGTTCTATTTTTCCTCTCCGCGACACCATTCTGCTGTGGTGTATATCGTGCAATGAATTGCTTGTAAATGCCATAAACTTTACAAAAGTTCTGAAATTATCTTTAAACATATTCACCTCCTCTGTCAGTTCTTATAACCTTGATGTAATAACCACTTTGCTTCTCTACAAGTGATTTAAACTGCTAAAAACAACCCAATGCGTCAGATTTATGTTTTAGAAAATAAATCCATGTTTTTCTAGGGAAATCATCAATAAATGTAAGAAAATATGTATTGCCTCCTATAGATGGTGTTTTCATTGGTCCACATATATTTGAATGTACTATTTCCAGTGGAGCTTTTTCTCTGTATGACTTGCCAACTGGAAATGACTCTCTACATTGCTTTCCAAAAGTGCAACCGTCACATATTATTTCCGGTTTTTCAATTAATGGCAAACCTTTCACCATATCCTTTGTGTGTAGCAGCTTAGGACCTCTAAAGTTCAAATGTACAAATATGAAATGCCATATCCAGGAATCATCCTGCACTTCAGATTGGAATGTTGCCTGCATTTTTGCATCACTGTCTTCTCCTTTCTTGAAACCGCGTGCACTAACTTTTCCTTCCTTGGAACTATGCACACTTACTTCTTTGCTTTCTTCTTTGAATGCAATGTTAGATTGTGCATATTTTTTGTCATAGACAACTTGTGACATATTTTTCTTCTTGGCCAGCTTCAATGTTAATGGAAACATTTCGTTGCTTGTCATTTGAATTCTTGCAATAAGCCGATTACTTGGATATCTGTCCACAATCACACAATGATTATATTCCATGTAGATTTTGTATCTTTTTTGTAACAACTATCTCGTGCTCATCAAATTATGTTTTAGACCAAAAATGTAATATACATTAGGCATAACTTTTTGTTCTCCTTGTTTAGTTAAAATGTTAATATTGCCTTTGCCTAAGACAATGACTTGGATATATGTTCCAAGTGTAACTTTAGATTGGATTGACTTATCCAAACCATAAAACATTTCTAAATTTCCTGTCATGTGATTATTGCATCCTGAATCTAGATACCATATGTAACATGGACTTTCTTGAGAAACATTACATTCAACTGGTGAATTTATAGGCATTGCTTCAATGTGTTCCATAAACATAGGGATGGAGGGAGTATTTGTGTTGTTTGAATGATCTTGACCTTGCTTGTTTTTATTGTACTGTATCTTCCTACACTCATATTCATAACGTCCATAATTTTTATAGTAATGGCACTAAAACTTTGACTAATCAAATTTCTGATTACTTGATTGACTGGTATTTGGATTTCGACTTCTTCCACCAGTATTTCCAGGACTCCTACTGCGTCCACCTCTAGCATAAATTCTTCCTCTGCCTCTAAAGTTAGTTCTCCCCCCTTCTCTTCCACGTCTTATAGATGAATTCACGAAAAATGCATTCTCTAATGACATATTTTACATGTTTAATCTGTGCTCATGATTAATGAGGGAAGCTTGCAACTCATCTAGACTAAATTGACTCAGATATTTGTTCTCTTCCAAAGTTACAACAAGAGTATCAAATTTAGGAGGAAGGCTCCTAAGTACCTTCTCAACAACTTTTCTATCCTCTATGATTTCTCCATGAGACTTAATCTGATTTATTAGGCCAATAACATGGGTGTAGAATGAATCTACTGAATTTGTGTCTTTCATTGACAGAGTTTCAAAATCTCTTCTAAGAATTTGTAGTTTTGAATTCTTGACTTTGCCCATACCTTGATAAGAATTTTGCAATATGTCCCATGCTTCCTCGGCTTGCTTTGTTGATGCAACTCTTGGGAGTATGCTCTCATGCGTGGCTTGATTTATGTAAAACATTTCCTTTCCATCCTTCTTCCTTTGATCTTTCAAAGCATCATTCTCATCTTGTGTGAGGGCATTGTACGCTTCCTAATATGTTCGTTCCACATAGCCATTCTCGACTATTTCCCATACATCTTGACCCCAAAATAATTCCTTCATGGTCAAGGACCATAACTCTTAATTTTTTCCTGTAAAAGTGGGAGGTTGCAGATTTGAAGTAGAAGCCATGATTTATCCTTACAACAAAGCTGCTACTCTTGAAACCTACTATGATAAAACTTGCTATGGTCAACCTGCTTTGATACCAAATCTCAGATCTACAATGCACAGAAAAACTCTGTGCAACATAGTTTCAAAGACCACACAGTGAAATTCTCTATCACTGAACTTTCGGGACTTACCACGCAGATCAAAGACCACTCAATATACTACGCATTGTGATGAAAACACTCAATAAAAAAATTCCTTGATACTGTGCTAATCTTTAACACATAAACTTAGAAATACAATAGAACTCATAAATACTCATGAATATGTCAACACACAAAATACTTGATATATATTAAGAACTTGGGCGTTGCACGCTAATACAAAATACACAACTATGTTGAGCCTCTGCTCCAACAACTTCTGCAAACTTGCAAAACACAGAGCTTGTTCTCTCAGACTTCTCAAACTCCTCACAACTACTGCTGCTCTTCTCTATCGACTACTTACAGACTCAGACATATATAGATAAAGACATAGACTTCCTGTAGAAGTAAAATTGACTTAAATATTAAGGACAACAATACATACAACTGAATCTTATTTGCATAACAAAGCTAGAGAAAGATAAAGATCGACTCATTAAATAGTGCTCATGCTAACACTCCTCCTTGTCATGTTTGACTGACTAACTCTCCTGGTTTCCATGAGAGACAAAGTCTGTGTAAGCGCAAAGCTCATGACTTGTAATTAATATTTCCAACAATCTTGAGTAGCTCTTTGTTTCCTAGTACCAACTCTAGCTTCTTCCTTAATCTGTGAGATTACTCATTTTGGGAGAGAAATAAAAAGGGGAGGATTAATACTTAGACTTACGCGTTGACCACTAGGATGCGTATAGGCCGCATAAAGCCAAAATAAATGCAGATATTTTCTTCCACAGCTAGGATTGAACTTATGCGACTCTTCCATGGTGATGGGTGCCTTTATCATTGTCTATTTTCTTGTACAACTTAAGCCAAGGTTATTCCGATTTGCTTCCATAACTGGGATTAAACTGATGTGACTCTTCCATGGCGATGGGTGCCTTTATCACTGTCTAGTTTCTTGTACAACTTAAGCCAAGTTTAGTCCAATTTTCTTCCACAAATGGGATTGAACTAATGCGACTCTTCAATGGTGATGGGTGCCTTTATCATTGTCTGGTTTCTTGTATGACTTAAGCCAAGGTTATTCCTTTGATATCTCTCACCCATGCCTTTATTTATGCACTTATTATCGGTTATGCAATCTCCTCTACTGATTCTTGTACAATTTAAAGATGGAGCTGGCCTATTTATGTTGGAGATGTTCAGCATGGAGGAATGACGTTTTAGGTCCATGTGTCGGTTGGCCTTGATCTATGATAGGCACGTGGGCTTAGCTATGCACCTGAATTGGGGCACAAATAAACAAGTTAAGATAAGAACAATGTAGATTAATGCATAGGTATGGCATCGTTGCACGGTATATTGACGTCGTTGCAATACCAGAAATTGATAAAACTGACCAGAGGATTCTAATCCATATTTCCAATCAAATACAACATTATGCTCTAAGGTAAAATCATGAAGATGGGTGTCTATTTTGCTTGTTTTATGAGAAAAAAACTATATTTTCACAAGTTCTTCAACTTCCGGTATACATAAGTATTTTTTTATTTAGAATTTCACTTTATAGTAAAAACAAAACTTGTGAAGAATTTTGTTAGCTTCCACTGACTATTTTTCAATTTTTTTATTATTGAGATTTGATATGTCAATTTGACAATTGTTTAACAATATGTTCCTTAAAAATGAAATGAATGATAATGAGTTACTTCCCCCCCCAACAATGTATCTATTATTAAACTTTTGTTTTTGACAAATGAAATATACTGCAACAATCTACATAGACTCTATTTTATTATGACTATAATTTTGAATCTAACAGATGAATATTATAATTTCTAGAATTTTTTGAAGTTGACCAAGATGAAAACATTGCAGATTTTAAACACATGTTTCCCCCCACCTTGTATCTATCTTAATTTTTACTTAAAAGTAAAATATAAAAATACCCCTTTGAAAAGAACAATTTAAGGATTTTGAATATAATTTTTTCTAAATTTTTCACTGTGTATTTTTAGAGATACAAATATTTCATTTCACTGAATCATAATGTCAACTAAAAATATTATGCAGTGATTTTTTTTTTTAAATTAAATAAAATTAGATAAAATAATGAAAATGAAAACAAATTATATCCATTGAAAGTTGATTCAATTTTGCAAATGCTGGTATCAATTTCAAAACTAAATTCTGAGTATTTGTAGGAGTCCGCAACCTCCAAAGTTCATGTAAGCTAGAGGGAATTCTTAGGTTCCTGCAAACAGTCCCATTCGCTTGTTTTCGGCCGAAAGAAAATTTTCAATCGAAACATGTAATTTTAACGGAATCCGTTAAAAATAAATGGTTTCCTAGATTTTCGGCCGAAAGAACCTTTTTTCGGCTGAAAGGTGGGTGAGAGAATTTTGTCGGCTGGAAACAATGAAGAGACACATCATATCGTTTCACTTCGTGCCAAATCTTATAAATACGCTTTCGGTCGAACACATTTAACACAATTCACTCGCTTGTTTCACGATTTTCTAGAGCACTTAAACAAAGTTTCGAATAATCTTTTTCGTGTTTTTGAACAAGGTAGTTGATGTTTTGAATCCAAAAAACAAGTTTATTTTTTTGAAGTTCAAGTTTTTATTGGAATAACAATTTATATATTGAAAGCTAAATGTTGAAGATTATTTCAAGGTGAAGCCTTTGTTGAACACAAAATTGTTGATATTATTTTTTAATAATTTTTGTGACAAAGAAGTTTTTCTGAGACTATTATGAAATGTTGATTTTTTTTTAAACTTTTACAGATAACTATACTCATGGGAAACAAAAGTTTGCGCAAGAGAAAATTTGATCGCAATTGAGACGAAATTCACCATATCGAACAAGGAAAGAGCATTATTGGAGAAATAAATGAGAATGCACAAATATTGAAGAAATAAATGATGATGATGTAAATAGATATTTTCAACAAGAAGAATTCCAACCAGGTATCCATGCACATATTGTCTATATTAAAAGTATAGAATTCAAATTTAAAATATTGTTTAATATAATTGATTGTAATTCCGATTTGATGTTTTTCAAAAAACATAAATAGATTTGTCTCATAACGTCGATGAAGACGATGAAACCGAAATTAATGAATCAGAAGTCGAATCACCTATAGGTATGTACATAAATTTAGATAATACAAGATGAACACTTGCATATAGTTTAGTGAATTTATGTTCGGGTTTTGTTTTTTAATATAAAATTTAAATTGAAATATGTAGGAGAATATATCAACATTGATGATGAAATATTAGAAAATATTGATACTGACAAATTTGGGAAGAAAGAAGTTAAGCATTACATAAGATATCAAACTAAGAATATGTATAATATTTTTTTTAAAGATGAATCAAGAACAATACAAGCTCAACTTTTACTCTGTCTAATAAAGTAAAGAAATTTAAAATAATCTACATAATTATTGGATATTCAAAAGTCGACAAAATATACAAAGGTGAAACAGAATGCCTTTGACAATATAACTAGTGTATTAAAAGCTTTTGGAAAATCTCGAAAAAAAGATGTCACTGTTGCACGCTGAGTGATACAAACAACAGTTATTTCATCTAGCAATATAAAAGATCGTTTGACATGACACATGGAAAAAACGATGGGAACGTCAAGAAAAAAATTGTACAAACATAGAAACTTTCAATTGCAAACAGATGCAAATGATGAACTTGCTTGTTGGACAGTAATTTCTAGACAACCTTACAAAGACAAACTTGCAAAAAATATTAAAGAATCAACCCGTAATTGTTGGTTGATAGAATCTCGTGTTTTACCACATACAAGGGATGTGTTGCGATGAAGAATAGCATGAAAACAATATGAAGAACATCCAAAACATATATTGCCAATGACACAAATATAATTTTTCAATAAGTTCAAAGAAGAGCACAAAGAAGTTAAAATTTCCATCAATATATTAGTGCAACAAAAACCATGATTTGTTAGACCCATCATTGTTCGTGACACTTGTTATTGTCGTTATCATGTGGAATTTGAGTTATATTATGACATTTTTCTTGATTTTGGTAAAACTTTATGGCCAAGTTCACCTCCTCCTTCCACATTCAGTGATTTTATATCTGAAATTATCCGTGAATGAGAAGGTGATGAATTATTTTACCAAAACAAATGTGTTGGTGGAAATAAATGTGATCGTTGTGGAAATCTAAGTTTGTTTCACTCAAAGTATCCCATTGATATGAATGATCAATAATTTTCTAATATAACAATCAATTGGAAGAGATATGAATATATCATCAACATGACTTCACATTCTTCAAATGTTATTTTCAAAAGGATTGATTTGAAAATAGATAAAATCTGTGTGATAGATTTTTTGAAGAAGTTTGAGGAATAAATGTATATATACACCAAGAATTCACATAGAGATCGATTGAAATACCTACAATTCAAACAATCTCGTGAAGTGTTTCCACTAGGAAAAATTTTGTCTGCAGTTGATTTTGTAGAGAATTACACATTCACTGCACAAAAAATAAATACCGAGTGAATATTATCATTCTGATCAAGTCATTATATTTGTCCATGTTCTATATAGACATGCTCAACAATGTCTTGATAACATATAAAGCACCAACGACAATCGACATGTTATTAAAGAATATCATTTTTATATAAGTGATGATTGAGCACACGACACACATTATGTACAACATTTTTTTGATAAATTTGATGATTCATTGAAAGAACGCGTGATCATATTTAATCGACATTGGATATGGTCAGATGGGTGTGCAGGTCAGCTCAAATCTTTATGATCATTCTATTGGTTGTGTCGTCTTCATAAGAAATCAAACATTACACATTGTTGGAATTTTTTTTACACTGGTCATGTAAAAGGAGAGCACGATGGTGTAGGGGCATGTGTAAAACTAGCACTTTGAAGGTATCAGATGAACCCTCATGCCGATTGATTTGAATTCGTTGATTAAGTTGTTGAATGGTGAAAAATGGTGCTAATCCATGAAAATAATCCATCAATTGAAGTGCGCAAAGTGTGTCTATATATACATGTTACACACGTACACCGTATATTTTTTTTCACGTGTTCAAATTTATATGATCTTCAATCATTTTTTTGAGAGATTTCAAGTTAACAAGTTCTTGTCTTGTGCAAATTTTTTTGGTATGTTGGAATCCAAGATGTAAATAGATCAATCCCATATGAAGCTGGTACAATACATGGGACACGAAAAATGCATTTAGTTAAAACAAAACATTATCAAAAGGTTTTTGCACTTGATAGAAGAAATGCGTCTTGTTTTTGTTCAGTTTGCATAGAGGACACAAAATCCATAGAGATTTGTGAAAACAAAATGCGGAATATGTTAAAGCTTGGAGACATACCGAACTTAATATAAAAGAGAAAATGCCACTTGCAAGTTCAGAGGAGATGGAATAAAATGAAACTATAGTGTTAGTTGATGACAATAGAGTTTCTAATCTTGTTAGAGAAGGTAATTTTTATGTTTAAATTTTTTCAAACAACTTGTATATGTACTTGTGTGATAATCTAACACGAACTACTTGTTGTCCAACATATCGAATTATTTACAGGAGATGTCTTTGCCATGGTTGCACTTGTAGACAACACTAAAAACATGAAATATTATTTGATGCGATGCACAGAACAAAAGATGAGGTTATTGGAAAATTTTGATGATAACGGTTTTATATATGAGAGAGGATCCACCGTATTGAAAGGATATTTTTTTCAAGAAATCCATCAAACCGATACTCATGTTCACTTTAAAGACTACTAGTCAGATGTCATAAGTTGTCAATATAGTCATTTGGTATGTGAAACACCCATAAAGTTAATATAAGTTCAATCAAGAAAAAAACAAAAGTTAGAAAATGGAAAATGTCCAAAGACGATCATGAATGAATAATTGAAGATGGCATACCATTAAAATTTCTTTAAACAAGTGACATGTGCATTCTATAATTTTATATTTTGCATTGAAAGTACACGTATTTATGAATATCTAGGATTCTAGAATCATTTCCAGTTTAGTTTACTTTCATGGTCAATTCAATTAAGAAAAGTTGTATTTTTTATGAATTATAAAGTTTACCAAGACTTATTTACAATTTCAGGGAAGAACCTATAGATTGTATCTAGGGAACCTAAAATAACCTATATTTTGGGTTATTATACTTTAATCCTACAAATTATCCATCGTATACACACATCTTTTAATGCATGTAACCAATTTACTACATATAGGATTTGCGTTCATTATTTGCAATGATTGTGAACAATGCTTTTTCATATGAAGAGGATAACTTCATATCAAAACTAAGACCCATTTCCATGTCATTATAAGTGACTATTGATGGTTTAGAAAAAAATTAAAGACTTATTACAAAGTATGATTAACATCCTAATTAAAGAATTCAAGGCAATGTATGATTAACATCCTGATTAAAATTTTTAAAGACATCTTAAAAAGTATCAATTTTAATTATGAAATTGTGAATTTTGATTCAAAAAGTGTTGATATTATATTAAATTGTTACAATGTGCATTTAAATTTCAATATCTTGAAACAAGTTGAAAATAAAATTGAAATTATGAGCTACTTAAAAAATGTGTATGATGAATCTAACACTACTTATATCCTACACATTAAACATAGTTTTCATTATTTGTTTGATTGAAAGAACTTAAGTTGAAAAATAATTTGATTTTGTGACTTGATAACAAAAAATAAAAAATAACAGGTCATCTACTAAGGCTTGGTTTGTTGCATTTAGATTTTCATTTTTTAATTGAATTTGGAGTATATTCAAAATTCAAGGTAGTATATGATTAACATCATAATTAAAAATTTTAAAGACATCTTAAAAAGTATCAATTTTAATTACGAAATTGTGAATTTTGATTCCAAAAGTGTTGATATTATATTAAATTGTTACAATGTGTATTTAGATTTGAATATCTTGAAGCAAATTGAAAACAAAATCGAAATTATGAGCTACTTCAAAAATGTGTATGATGAACATAACACTACTTATATTCTACACATTAAACATAGTTTTCATTAAGTTTGATTGAAAAAGATTAAGTTGAAAAGAATTTGATTTTGTGACCTGATAACAAAAAATAAAAAATAACACCATCTACTAAGGCTTGGTTTTGTTGCATTTAGATTTTCATTTTTTTAATTGAATTTGAAGTATATTTAGAATTCAAGGTAGTGTATGATTAACATGTCCCAATTAAAAATTAATAACACTAGTGAATACTTCCATTAATGGTAGGTGTCATATTAATGGCACTAGTGAATACTTCTAATGTGCAGAGGATTGATAATCCATCAACCCTTTTCTACCCTTTTCGATACATAAACAATTTATATAAATATAATTTTTAATGAAAATCACTTACTTATATTAAAGTGTATTTTAATTTTACATATTAAAATAGGTTCTAGATCATGTTTTTATTTCAAAGTACATATTTTTATTTCACATTTTCTTGAATAAATATATTGAAATCTTGAAAATAAACCAAAGAACAACATAACCAGTTTAGTGTTGGACTGTCATTTCATTGTGATTTTTTCAATAAAGAAACCAATGATGAACATAACCAGTTTAGTGAATTTCTCAATAAAGAAACCAAAGATGAACATAACCAGTTTGGTTCTGGACTATCATTTCATTGTGAATTTTCAATTTTGAGTTCATAGTTTTTACTAAATTTTGGATTGATAGGAGTCTACACCCTATCAAAATAAAGGAGGGCCTAGATTGATGTGATGATCAATATGCTTAAATTTACAATTTGCATTGTTAAAGTCAATTGGTTTTCACTTGAATGGAATGGAATAAAACCCATATCACCCAATGAAAACTGGGTTTTACCTTGGTAGTCAAATACTAATTTTTCATCACCATGGACTTAGACTTTCTTTTTATGTTTTCACTCTCATAAGAAGCTCTCATATATTTTTAATATACAATATTGTTTGTTTCTTTTTCCATTCTAATATTATTAATATGAAACAATCGAAAAGTCTGAAACCTAACTTGAGCAACCCTCTAGTCCTCAATCCTCATCTCTGAGTGTCATTTTGCATAAGGGGCTCCAAAGTGGGAAACTATAATTTGATGACTTGTTTGACTATTTTCAACCATATTTCCAAATCAAACAAAATTTAAATTATAAGTTAGAAACTATAATTTGATAACTACCCAAATCTCCCATCACTACATAATCAACTCCACTGTATACATAATCAACTCTATTTGACATAGTACGAAGATGTTTATAAATAAAATGAAATAAAACATTTTTAATTTTAGCACAATATCATAAAACATAAATTAACCTTTTACCAGATCATAAAAATTGAAATTATAAGCTAACCATAAAATATAAATTATCCTTTCACCATCATAAACAATATA
>JASDQU010105210.1:48207-88055 GCA_032191745.1 Picea mariana
ATGATAACAAAAACTAAGAGGCTTGATTAAAACATTTAACTCCAAAATTCTGGACTCTAAGCCATCGCTTTAAGATAGATCAATTCACACCTGCAAAAGAAAACATTCGTCGAATTCAAAATTTAAAAATTTACAATAAAATAATCTACAAATTTAAAATAAAATGTACACATGTACCATTTTAGATAAATAAAACAAGTTGTGATTAAAACAAAATTGACATATATACCAAAAGAGTTAAGTCTTATCCTCCAACATACTCATTTCCACCAAATATAATGTAAACATATTTTCCATCAAATATAATGTAAACATCTGTAACAATAAAAAACAATAAAAAAATTCAATAACACATATTAGCATATATACTTTAACTAAATATTAAATAAACAATAAAAAATAATAACATACCAAACCAGAGTTCCACAAATTGTAGATTATCACTCTATTTTTATTACACTTTTTTAAAACCAAACTTCCATCACGAAGTTCCAAAACTTTCAAAATAGTTACTCTACATATTAAGCATACATGATCTAAACAATGTAAAATCTTATCTAAAATCTTACAAATTTTTAAAGAGAAAAAAAGTGTTCTTGGTAACCAATTTTTGTGTTCAAAGTTAGATAATACCCTAAAAATAAATATAGTTGTGTATGCAGAAACTTCACAAATCTCCATATTAAGTCATTCTTCCAATAAAATACTTATTTCCTCGTGGATAAAGTCCCATATATTTTAGGTGAAGTTCTCATGTTAGGTGACCTTATTTACTCCACAATAAAATACTTATCTCCTTAGCAGTAAAATACTTATCTCCTCTTATGCAATGGAATAGATATTCTCATATAATCAAATGCTCTTTCAAATTAAATGACTCATAAATATCCATATTAATTCATTCTTCCAAGAAATTACTTATATATGAAAGTTCCCAAATCTCCATTTTAAAAACCATTCTTCCAGAAAATACTTATCTCCTCTTTCTGCGGTGGAATAAATGTTCTTATATAATCTTTCATGTACATGAAAAAAACACAAATATGCACATATATTAAGTCATTGTTCAACAACCATTTAAATCTTTCATCTTTAGGATGTATTCATATTAAATATAATCAAACGCTCTTTGAAATATGCCTTCGTCATGATCTAAATATAAGTGAGATCATGCACGTACATAGCTTATTTGTAAATCTACTTGAATGTTGGTTTTTGTGGTTGCTAAGCAATTAGTTAAGAGTTTGACAATACCCTAGCAAGAAGAAATTCACTTCGTTGTATGCAGAAAACACAAATGTACATACTACGCCATTCTTGGATAAGAAGACAAGGAATGCGATCGAATAAAATTTAGAAACTTCCCCTTTTCTGATGTGGGATAGAGTCTGTTATCAAATAATCAAATGTTCAAATTCAAAATTAAGTCTTCATCATGATATAAACATAAATAAGATTGAATGTACCATTTTAGACAACGATAATCTTATATAGGGGTTCTATATATTTTAAAATAATTGATCAAAGTGTTGAAAAATTATATGGACACTAGTTGAGTAACCCTATGAATAGGAAAGACTAAATTAAAAAGTTGAGAAAACAAAAATTTGAAAAAAGTAAAAAATATAAGTATATTCAACAAAAATAAGCTTGAACACTTTTATATAAAAGACCCAACATAAAAACAAATTAAAACTCATTAATATAGAATGAACATACATTTAAGAATCATCATGAATAGACGCATCATTTCCAGGTATGGATGCATCCTTCTCAATTCCAATCTCCCGCACTCTCTTCTCCACATTTTGTTCAAGCACATTCTTAGACACTCTCTTTTTCAGATTGCCTTATATAACACATTTCAAATTTGAAAATTTGAAAATTAAATTTAAATGATTTTAACATATTAAATTGTAGTTTTAAATTTTGAAACATGTAACACCTGTGATGTGCCAACTTGAATATCACTAAATTATACCCACCATACCCTAAGATTCAGTAAATCATATATTGTTTAAGACATTCTTCTTTTAAATTAATAATTTAAATGATATTGCAATTTTTATATATAACTAAATTTGTTTTCAACATGCAATGATACCTGTGAACTCCCACCCTCTTCTAACTCTCCCAATGAGAATTGGGACAAGTCTACCCAAGCAGTAGGAGATGGAATATGGGTCTGTGAACAATACAACTAAGAACTAAATTTATGATTCAATGTGTTCACATTTATACAAAAACATAAATTTTAGGTTGTTGATCTTATTCAAAAGATTGAAGATTGGACAACTAAAGTGCTGATATGTGTATATTAAATAACACATACCTGATTCAACCCATCCAAATTTAAACTTATGGAATCAAGTCCCCTATTTACTGGAGATTCATTTAACATATGTCCAAATTACAATTAATGAAAATAACAACTCAATTATTTCTATAGATACAATGATATGTATCTAGATCTAGAACTAGAAGTAAACTATCATCAAATGCATAAAAAAATTACTAACTATAACACATACTAATCTGATGTTTGGTTCATCATTATGAATGACCTTCTTCCAACCATTACGACAAAATTTTGCATACTCCTTAAGATCTTCTATTGACATGGTATCTAACTCCTCATCTGTTTTATAAACAAAAATGGATCAATAATTGGCTACCACTCACTGACGGTTCAAACCAACATCAACACCATAAAAAATCAATTCCAAATTTTCCCTGATTGCATTCCTAGCCTCTTTTCCAACCTCTAATGAAACTCACAACTTTGAATGCAAGGCAAATGCCCCTGTTGGACGAGATACTAAAGGTCGTGGAGGTCTCTACAATGTCACATTTCGATATGCCTCTTTTCGATCATATGTATGCCATTTACTAGTCCCATAATAATTGGACGGTAGGCTAGTATAATCAGGGTGCATGTCCATGAAAACATCTGCATAAAAGTGTCTAGAAAAATAATGTGGAACTTTATCATTCCACAACAACTTCCCATATGCTACCAAAAATCTATTATAAAGATATCCTACTATGTTGGGGTGCTTAAAATATTGCACCTTCAACATCTTTCGCTTTGGCTCATCTTTGAAATTAAACATAGAAATTGCATTTTATTTTAAAACTTTACTTTTTACTATGTCCCATTTATCAGGGCCCATCATCTCCGACTTTCGTCTCCTCATCAAATCAATAAATTTGTTAGTCGTTGGCTCCATCTTTTGATATGCATCCATAAAGTTTTGCAATGAATGCAAAACAATATTCAATCTTTGTATACTCTCTTGAGGGATATCCAAGCTCCTCAAATAATTTTCCAACCTTCTTTTAACACCCGAGCATCACTCAAGGGTCATTTCTTCAGTAATCCCTTCCCAGGAAAGCTCATCACCAACATCCGAAGGATAGGTGGACATAGGCGTGTAATATTATGTTTCTTGATAACACCTCTTCAATCCACCTTCACCCTCTTCACCAACATTAGAATCTTCATGATACCCACTCTCTCTTTCATTATCTTCCCTCACATTAAACACATTGTCTACACATACACATTTGAAATTAATTACAACATTTAAAAACATAATTTAATATAAGAAAATTAAAACACACACACACACACAACATAAACATAAATACACGAAAATACAAAATCAAAGAAAATTACCAAACATATTTTCCTATCCTGATGTATTCCCTACATTCTCTGGTGTTGGAGTATTAATGTGAAACCTATCTAAGAAGGATACATCTATAACACTATTTTTTCGAGATGATATATTCACAGACTCATTTGATAATCTCCTCCTCTGACTAGATTGTTGTTGGTTACTTAGAGTCTCAGTCGAAGAAGGGGTTCTTTTTCTTCCTTTATGGGATAGTCTAGAGCGTTTGCGAGGAATGTTTGGAGACTCCTATCTTGACATCTCGCCTCAATATCTATCATTTGAAAATTCATGAATATGAAAGATGATAAGTTATAAAAACATTAAATGGAAATATTAGATTTATAACACAAGCATTTACACATTTATAACAATTTCAAAGCATTGCATACATATATTGAAAAAACTAGAACAAATATATTTTTTACTAAGATGCTATATATATAATAAACATGAAAATATTTAAATATAAAAAAAAAGTGACATGTAGATGATCATCTATATCTATGTAAATAGTAGAAGGTAAATTTTAAGAAAATCTGTGTAACATGTTAAAATTTAAGGGCAAAAAACATGCTAACTAATTTTTTATTTTATTTTAACTTCTAAACATTATTTACTTTAAAAAAATCATTGACAAAAACAATCACCAACAAAACATTTAGTTAAAACTAAAAAAAGAAACAATATTACATGATATGTTGTTTCAATCCCCTAAGATATATGCTCAGAAAAAGCTTCAAGGGATCATTGATCAAACCCTCGGGGCAGATCTCATCATGACACATGGAACAAATTGCCAAGAAGAACTTTTAGGGTAAAATATCAATAGACTAACCAACAACATACATAGGTGTCACCAACAATAGAAGAGAACAACAACATACACAGGGTGGAATTAGAAAGGAGATGAGGAGGGAGACACCAACAAAAAAATGAGGAGGGTGACACCAACAACTAGAACCAGAATCCCCAAACAATAACCAAGAAGAGATCTAGAGCAAGATGGAAAAGACCAAGAAGAACTATCCTAGAGGGGTCAAAAACACTCAATTAAATAATTAAATAATTTAAACAAATAATATTTTATAGCATAAAATATTAATTGTTAAATCATAAAAATCAACAAGAAAAAAAACAAGTCACGAGAAGGGATCCAAAGTCAAGGCAACTAACTTTCTTTAGGAAGAAGCAAAGAACAAAACCAAAAACCCACAGAACAATTAAGGGGGGCATAACTCAAGCAAGGGTGGTTTCAAAACAAAGTCAACAAGTAAATTCTTCCAAAGTCAAGGCAACTAGCTTTCTTTAGGTAAAATAAAAGAACAGAACCAAAAACCCACACAACAATTAAGGGGGGCATAAGTCAAGCAAGGGTGATTTCAAGACAAAGTCAACAATTAAGTTCTTCTTTAATGGGAAAATGTCCACATGATTCTCATGATATTTACTTATAAGCTTTTATTATCCCAACTTACAAGGAAGATCAATAATGTGATCATGCTCTGCTTAACTACTCCTAGGTCTCATGGACCATCCTGAGAGAGAAAAATATCACACATTATCTCAACTTGGTACTTAACCAAAAACAAAATAAACCAAAAAACCAAAAAACCAAAAACCCACACTAATAAGAGTTTTAAAATTTGAATTTATGTGATGTGTGAAGTAAGTTACATTCGTATTTGCAAAGAAAGAATGAATTTTAAGCAAAAGTAAAGTACATAATTCAAATTTAAATGCACAAATACAATCTGAAATATAATTTTTCTGCATCAAAGAGTCCATTATAATTCATAACTAACCTTAGGATTTCCAAACTAAATGTATAAGTATTCAATTGAACATGGACCATTTCTACATGGACAAGTCCGTATTCAAACTCAATTTGAGGAAGAGGTTGACATGGTCAAATACGACCCTGTCCATGTACAGGGAGAGGCCCGAATTTGGGAAAATCTCTGTACATGGACATGGTCATTTTGATGGCAGCATACACCCTCTAGGGGGCCCCTCGAGACTGGAAAAGCACAGTCCGAACAGAGGGGCTCAAACTTTCCAACCATGACTAGGGTTGGTTTGCCTACATTTATTAGGTGAATTTGCTTGTGTAGATTTGTGAAATTAGAAATGACAATATTTAGGATTGAAACTTCTGCATCTATGAGAGAGGAACCACAACTAATGTGTGTGTGTGTGTGTGTGTGTGTGTGTGTGTGAGAGAGAGAGAGAGAGAGAGGTGGTAGATTTGTTATGGAAACTCTATTGCATTTATAATGGGGCATTTGTTGCATTTATTAGTGAATATTGGTTGCTTTTATGATACAAATTTATTGCATTTAGGTGTTGTAATTATAGAGGGAAGTGAGAAAAGTGTGAATATGATGGGAATAATGGCACCCATAAGCTCTATTTAAATTTATACTAGTACAAATGCCCAGTTTTCAAGGTTTAGCCAAAAAAAATGTAGGGAAGATGCTAACATTGATGAAGGTTGGTTTTCTGCAATAATTGAACTGTCATTTTCAGTGAATATTACAGCTTGCTATATAGGCAAGGTACATATGTTATTAATGTATACTATAATTGTTATTAATGTGCTATACAACTGCTATTAATGTCTAGTATGGATGTTATTTATTTTATATATCTGTTGTTCTTTAATCTATTTTTTTAGTATGGTTATGCCTGTCATTTAATGAATTATACGACCCCGCCAACCTTCTAAACTAGTAAAACTAATAGTATAACAATTTAAAACAAAAAAATTAAAACTATAAATTACCTGGACCACCCGCCCACAGGGCCGAATACAACCCTGTCCATGTACAGGGACATACCCGAATACGAACTTGTCTGTGTATAGAGACATGCCTGAATTTGGGCCTGTCCCTGTACATGGACATGGTCATATTCAACCTTGTCATCCCATATGATAAGCATATGATACCTCTACTTGTTTGTGTCTGATATGGTCTAGGTGTTGTTGTTTTCGTTGGTTGGTTGGTTGGCTACTTGTTTGTATTTGTTTTTCATTTGCATGACTAATACACTATTATGCCAATCTTTCGACTTACTTTCCATTACTAAGAAATCCATCCTGCATTATAGAAAAAATATTTGATTGAGAGTATCTTTTACTCTATTGTGTTCATAAATTATTAATTTATAGAAGGCTTTTTCTCCATCCTATATTGTTCATATTGTGGAAAATCAAGTTTGGTTTGTACATGGATGTAGCCTCCCAAATATATAGGCAATGATTACATTTATATATTTTTTATTCAAATGAATTTATTTTGAACATAAAGTTACTTATTAAAATGAGATAGTATTATTATTTAGAGTACATGGATGTTGCCTCCTAAATATATATGGGCCATTTGGGTCTGTTCCTGTACATGGAAAAGGTCGAATATGGCCTTGTCCATGTACAGGTACATGCCCGAATTCAGGCATGTCCCTGTACATGGACAAGGCCATATTCAGCCCTGTCATCCCATCTGATAAGCATATGATACCTAATTCGGGCATGTACATGTACATGGACAGGGCCATATTCGGCCATGTCATCCCATCTGATAAGCATATGATACCTCTACTTGTCTGTGTCTGATATGTTCTAGGTGTTTTTGTTGCCGTTGGTTGGTTGGTTGGCTACTTGTTTGTATTTTTTTTTCATTTGCATGACTAATAAGCTATTATGCCAATATTTCTCCTTACCTTCCATTACTAAGAAATCCATCTTGCATTATAGGAAAAATATTTGATTGAGAGTATCTTTTACTCTATTGTGTCTCCATCTTATTGTGCTCATAAATTATTAATTTATAGGAGGCTTTGTCTCCATCCTATACTGTTCATATTGTGGAAAATCAAGTTTGGTTTGTACATGGATGTAGCCTTCCAAATATATAGGCAATGCTTACATTTATATATTTTATTCAAATGAATTTATTTTGAACATAAAGTAACATATTAAAATGAGACAATATTATTGTTTAGAGTACATGGATGTCACCTCCTAAAAATATATGGGCCAGGATTGCATTCATATAAACTGATTAAAATATAAAATGAATTTTATAAAAAATAACAATAAACTCTGCCCTTGCGTAAACATATATATAATTAATGCCAAAACCAAAACTCTATTTGAGATTAAACTGATTAAAATATAAACTCAATTTTATAAAAAATAACAGTAAACTCTACTCGTGCGTAAACATATATACAATTAATGCCAAAACCAAAACTCTATTTGAGATTAAATTGATTAAAATATAAATTGATTACACTCTGACTGTGACTTAACAATATTTACTTGAAAACCTAAAAGAATACAACAAGCACTCTCTACATAGACACATACAATAAGCATGCAATGCAGCACAAATCAGTCTCTGCGTAGACACATACAACAAGCATGCAATGCTTAACAATGTGTCCATTGAGTCTGTAATGGAAAATTATGGTATGAAATACAGGGACAATCTCGTATTCGTCCCTATCCATGTACAGGGATAGGCCCGAATTCAGGCATGTCCTTGTACATGGACAGGGAAAAAATCAGCCCTATCCATCTACAGGGACATGCTTGAATTCGGGCTTGTCCCTGTACATGGACAGGGCCATATTCGACCCTGTCCATGTATAGGGACATGCCCAAACCATCTCTATGTATATTCACATTGTTTACTGGTTTGGATTTAATGAAATTTTATTTACAAAGTGCGTGGTCCCATGAGCCTCCTTTTAGCTGTTCATTTTCGTTTTTTTTCCCATTACATTGTTCAGTTATTTTATTCTTATTACATTGATGTTCTAAGATGTTTTACAGTATCCGGTGTTTGAATCTTAGGACCGTTATTTTTTAATTATAGATATTTATTTAATCTCTTTGCTATATCTAATCAAGATTTATGTCTTTTCAGCCATATATAAGTCATCTTAGTCTCTGATTAAGTTAATTGCTTTCTAAATTTACCACATGCCAAAGACAATTCTTTGAATTTCCTTGAAGGTATAATTCTGGTAATGTCTGGTCATATGGATGATTGAGGTTGAATATATGCATCTGTAGGCACTGCACCGATTACAAAGTTGCTAAGTATGTTGTAAGATCACTTTTAAAAAATTGATGATTCTACAAAATTGACATGTTTGGGTTTCTCTTTTGTGTCTTCGTTCTTAATTCTACTCCCGTTTTACTTATTTTTGTGCTATGGTTGATACAAAACACTCTGCTAAGAGATAAAGACTGAGTTCGAAAAAAGGGAGAGTGATGATACTCAAATTTCCAAGATATTTTTTCTTCGAAAGGCATCAACGCTCTTGTTCTCATATTCCTGAACATAATGGAGTTGCAGAGCACAAGCATTGCCATATTATGGAGACTACTCATTCTCTATTACTTTCATCTTTTGTTCCTAGGGCGTTCTGGGGAGAAGTTGTCTTGACCTCAGTCTACTTGATGTTTCGTACACTTCCTTACTGTCTGGTCTTTTGCTCGCAAGGATGATTCTATATTCAAGTTTGTTCGTGAAACATATCTTGTGGAAAAATTTTGGTAGCAAGAGGTTACATACATGAGTACTTGAATTCAAGAGTCTCCAAACTAAGGCAGGTAATAAAGTTTTGATCCCCTCTAGGTACCTGAATTGAAGACTATTATTGCTATTGGAAATTCTTTGATGCTTGAGAAGAGCATAAGAGACTGTAGGCTCAGATCAATAATTTCATAAAGGGAGATCAAGACCCGAGGTTTCATTTGTCTAGTAAGGAATCAAGGTCATGAAGATAAAAAAATGAATACTAAAATTGAAGTTCAATAGTTGTTGAAAGAATATGCTAATTCCTTAGCCAAAAAAAATGATAAAGTTCCAGTTTCAGATTCAACAAACAAAGGTATTCTTCAATAGAAGTAAGTATGTTTCCATATTTAGAAATGATGTGATAGTTGAGCGAGATTTCAATCATTTTTATCATGGTCAGATTGAGCAATTGGAAGAAACTCGATGTACAAAACTACATGAGAATTCTTATAGACAGGTTACTTCTAGAAGCGTTAAAAAAGGAATGAATTGTCTTTGTTTAAAGCTGGCAGATGAATATCCAATCCAATGAATAATGCTCGGAGGAAGCTACTAACTCTCAAGCCAAATACTATACAGAACAAGAAGGAGAACAAAATTATTCGTAGATTTAAAAACTGCTATTTATTTGGAGGGTAGAAAGGTTCAGTATACGAGCTTCAGGATCTGCCTCTATACAATACAAGAATGCCATTGAGTTATGTCTAGTCATATGGAGGATTGAGGTTGAATATATATAGTGTTAGGCTTTGGCCCTATCAACAGTCTAACACTAAACAATTTAAAATATAAAATCTAACTCTAACAATTTAATACTAACACTAGCTATTTAAATCATAAAATTTAAAATTATTCTAAACTAAACGCCCACAACACCAATGTCTGCCTACTCGCAACACCAACGTCCACCTGAATATGGCCCTATCCATGTACAGAGACAGGCCCAAATTCAGGCCTATCCTTGTACAAGGACATGGCCAAATACAGCCCTATCAACACTCTAACACTAAACAATTTAAAATCTAAAATCTAACTCTAACAATTTAATACTAACACTAGCTATTTAAATCATCAAATTTAAAATTATTATCACTAAAATTACCTGGACCGAACGCCTGCAGCACCAACGTCCTCCCGCTACTCCAACGTCTGCCCACAACAATGGCGTCTACTAGCACCAAGACGTGCACCTAGCGCTATCACCTAACCAACACCTAACACTATCACCTAACCAACAATTCGGTAAAACTATGAGAGGAGCGATGTGTGGGTAATATATAAACCTTTTTTTGACCGAAAGGTTCTTTCAGCTGAAAAAACATTCGGCCGTCAAAGAGTTTTGGCCGAAAAAATTTATCGAAAAAAAAAATACCGTCCAACTAAGATGGTAAAAGACAATCGAGACCATTGTGCTAGTACCATTTGATTTGACGTCCAATGGTTCGGTCGAAAAATATTTCGAATGAAAAGAGGTGGATTTCGGCCGAAAGAATTATTAGTTCGGACAAACAAATGTTAGTAGGAATTTTGAAAACCTGATTCTCACAAAAGTGTTACCCAACTTCGTGATTTCACCCTTTAATAATTTTACTTTTCATAGTAACATATGATAAGTGATATTAATATGAAATTTGGAATTTTTAATAGGAAATCACTCATAAAATATTATTGGTCAACTTAAATTACCAATGAGAAACCTTAATGAAAAATTATTTTTGAGATGATTGTGTGTTAGACATGATGATCCTAAAGTACTTAGTCTAGGTTTATTATTTCTAGAATAATATGTACTTTGTATTTTCTAGAATAAATGTTGTTAGATTAGATAATACGTCTAGACCATAGTTATTTCTTAGGATCAATAATTAGAAGAATAGACAGATTCTTCATTTATTGTACATGGACACTTGTCATCTTCACATGATCATGTGATAAGATGTCCATATCAAATTTAGTGTAGGAAACAAAAAAGATGAGATTAGTTTAGCTCTCTTCTTCTCATGTGAGAGTAATTTGGAATTTTCTTATAAGTTCTTGCATAAATTATGTAATTTTTTTATTTTCCTCGATTAATAAAAGTTGTGTGTTTGAGGACACATCGTTATCATAGTGGTATCTGAGCTCTATGATGTGGTTGTTGAAGAGGAGATTCCAGTGCTGAAGTCTTTGGAAAACTCTTCAGTGTTGGACAAGACTCAGGTCATATGATGATGGGAATGAAGGCTAAAGTTGCAAAAGTGATGTTTCTAGGTGAAAGTGCTCATGATAATATAGGTGATCAAAATTAAGCCATTAACAATTGCCCCCTTATGTGTGAGGTGAGGAGAAAACAACATGGCCAAATTACATCACAAGGACCAAAATAACCTACTTAAGAGTCAAGTGTGACTTAAGTAATAGAAAAAAGAAATAATAAGAAATAAAAAACAATGCACTAGTAAACTAATTCCCTATTCTCCCTTGTGCAAAAGAAAAGACACAAAATAATGACATGCATCTAATCATCTGACAAACAAGCTAAAGTAAATAATGAATATACTTTTATTACAAATGGGAAAAAGGACTTACAAGGAAACACCTCAATAATGGTTGTAATAGAAATATGAAATCCAAAGCCACCTTGAGGGAATCCCCTTACCTCCTTGTGTGCTCCAAATCCAACCTTAGATGGTAGAAATATTGTGGCTAGCGTGCAAACTCTCTCTAATAGAATTTTGGTAGCATAATAACCGATGGATGAAATGAGTGACCTCAATAAATTTATTTATAAGGGAAATGGTCGACTTTTCTTTATAGATCGCTTCCATGTGAAAAATCCCATTACATTAATGAAGTAGTGGGAAGAGGATAACTAATGAAGACTAGATTAAACCTTATAACTAGAAAAAATTGTTTGTTAAGGTCCACTACATCTTTTTTGGGCTGTGTATAGGCATTAATGAGCCAAAAATATAAGGATTTTTTACTTTATGGTCATAGCGTAGTTTTTTGAGAATTTAGAGCACATGCCACACATGGAAAACTAGCTAAATGTTGCACTATGACTTTTGGTCAAACTTGGGGTTTGACTTGGATCATGATGACAATATTAAGGTTATATGATGATGGAAATGAGAGCTAAAGCTACCAAAGTGATGTCTTCAAGTACTCATGACAAGACATGTGAGCAAAAATAGGCTATTAACATTAGTGCACACTGTACACTAATTACATATTGGTGTGTTGCTATTGTAGAGTGTATCACTTGTGTTTGGTAGTTTTAAAAAAAATGTTTACAGGTTTCACAATGCTCCATATAGAAGTAAAAACATTGTGCATATAAGTTCATAGTGCACACTAGTACATATGCTACTACTTTTGGGGTCAAAATCTGATGTTCAAATCAACATTTGTTGAGAAAACATTTTTAACATAAAAAATCATGGGTGAAATTTTTCTTGTTTTTAACATTTTACCCCCCAAAATGTTGGTTGGTTGACATTAAATGAATAATGTCAATTAACCAATGTGTATTAGATCATTTAATTGGCATCAAGTTTCCATAATCACATTTTTAATTTGTCAATCATCCTAATGTCGATTCATTGACATTTGTGGAACAATTTTTTTGGCCAATGAATATTTTATACTTTTGACTCGTCTACTCATAGAGTTTTTTTCCACATTTTAAAATAAAGTAGCATGAAAGAAAGAAACCCTATTTTTTCTAAAGAGTTAGGATTAAGTGACATAATACTACATGTAAATTTTTCTACCATGATAAAAAAAATATTAAGTTAAAATTTGTAAATACACCATTTGAATTTTCTATTTGTGAAATTCCTTGAATGTATACTAATTATTTGTTCAATATTTTGTTGAAAAATATAAAACAATGTCAAATAACCCTAACTCGGGTGTTGGTGCATTTGCACCGATTAGTTGACTTATATAAATGATGTAATCAAAGAAGCATTGGATCTCATTGTGGATGTTGATTTTGATGAATGCAATTATTCAGTGTATACATGCAATTGTGAAAAACCATCTCATAATCATCCCAAACTTCTTGCTATTGATGGTGGTAATGTTACCCTTAATGAAATGCAAAGGCATAAAGAGAGGAATAATTAACATGTCAACAACTAAAAAAAATTGGTTAGAGCATCGACACCTAGAAAGGGGAAACAAATATTTCCCCTTGGTAAGAGAGATAAGCATGTTTTTTGTCCTTTTATTTATAAGTTTTAAATGTTTTAATATTTAGATACTAATTATATTATTTATTTTTAATTACAAAAAAAAAATCGCCTATGCTTAGAATTCCTAACGCTGCAATTTGTACTAGAGATGGTCAGGGTTATAGAATTGAAGTTAATCTTATAAAAAAAATGACACTGATATTAATTAGAATGAAGAGATAAATAGGTTGATCCATGACACCTTTATTTCCATGGATGAGAAATCACATATGGATGAGATATATGATGATATTCATGATGTACCTCTTATTTATATGACACAAAATCCCCTATACAGAGACTAAAAAAAATTATTCTCTTTGCTATGTTGTTGTTGGTAAACTTGATTTTTGTTTTTAAACAAAAACTGGCAAATTTGTAATAGAAAAAAAGGTGTGGTCGAAGCTCGCAAAGGACTTTCAAAATCTAAGAAAAATTGGGCCAATCCAGGGCCTCAAATATACAACTACTCCAAGATATAAATGATTGTTTCAAATACTCAAATACAAACTTCACATAGAACAAACTTACTGAATACACTCAGAAAATGACTTTGAGGACAAAAGTGGAGAAACATTGCATCTAAATCAACTTGTTGGGGAAGAGCCCATCATTTTGATTGAATTTCAGGCCTAACTTCGTGTTACCATTGGTTGTGATGTTACTTTCGATTTCTTGTTCTTTTCGACTATCGTCCAAACTTCATTTGTAGTTGTTGGGGTACTTGTGGTGCATGTGGTTCCTAGATTGTCTTGACCTGAAGCTTCTACTTTTTCTTATTCCAGTACCTCAACTTCTTCAGCCTGATCTTCCCAACATGACAATGGTTGAGGGGATTGCGGGTTACGAAGTCTCTGTTCTGAGTCCTAAAGGAAAGATTCCCCTTTCTTTGGTTTTTGAGTGGTTTCTTGTAACATTTCTTGAGATATCGGAGTTGGTTAAATAAGAGGATCTAATTGAGAAGGATTCTCACTATATTTTGGAGGTTGTTTGTTGTCTTTTGAGATTACCTTATGTTTGTCAATATATCTGACCCACCAATTGGATTTCCAATACTTTCTATTCTTCCTAGACCCTTAGGGGCATTGAGTTGCAAAATGTCTTGTTTCAAAACAAGATTTGCAACGCAAGGAAACTCTCTCGTAGTCTAGTTTCTAAGACCAAGAATAATTTTTACTAGTAAGAATAAATTCAGTTGGGAACCCTTTACTAAAGTCCATTTCCACACAGATGCGGGCGAATTTAGATGTGTTGTGCCTCGTAGTTTCACGGCTTGCAAATTGGAACTTTCCTAAAGCTGAACCGATGGTTTCAAGAGAGGGTAAACCCACAAAATGAAAGGGCAAATTAGGGAGTCTCACCCAAACTGGGGCTGAGGAGAGAATGTCAGATACTAGATTGAAAGAAGGAATCCAGGGTTTCATGCACAAACCTGAGTTTCTGCAAAACCACAGACCCGAGTTAAAAATCAAATCCCTATCCTCCTAAATGTCAAAGTCAACAATGAAGAATCCTTTTTCACAAGGATGAATGAAAGCTTCCTTTTGCATGATCGAGATCCAGGTAGAGATTCAACTATTGAGATTTGCTTACTTTGGCCAGAAACCATTGAAGTGACAGACTAAACTCATGGATATCTAGTACTCTTCCTCATCATTAGTATCTTGTCCCATGGGAATGATGAGAGACATGTCTTCTTGAACCAAAAGAGAAGAAGAAGGGGGAGTGGAATCCCTCTAGACTACTTCCCAAAAAGAGGCACTAGAAGGCGAACCTGAAAAATTGTGCACAACCTGCACAAAAAAATGGAGGGAATGGCCCCATTGATCGGGGCGTCAACAGAAATGGAAGAGGCCACGACCATGGCCGAGGGAAGAAAAAACCTAGAACTCAGACTAGGCAAATGCAGGGAGTTGCGAGCGGCCATGGTTAAACCCTAGCCACCGTGACCAAACGCAACAACACCATCACAACATTTTATTAGTAAAATTGAATGTTATGAATGGTATTTGAAGCACATGTATGTGATAGATCCTAAGGTATGTAAGCTAATTATTTATATAAATATAGGCTTTTTCTGTTATTATGATTGCAATATATATGATTTAATATCCACTATTCAATATATTATTATTTTTAATTTTGTTTGTAGATTGTTGGGTGATATTCTCCTACCACCGTCAAATACTTTTCCTTGCACATATTAAGAATTGTGTGCCCTTATGAAAAACAAGTAGGAATAGAGTATCACACAATTGATGCATGTCCTAATAATCACATAATATATTATGGACAACATGTAAAAATTTTTGAGTGCCATTAATGTGGAATTAGTAGATATTGAATTGATCAGGTAACAAATAAGGTTCTTTGCAAGGTTCTTCATCATATCCCCATAATTCATTCATTTATTCACTTTGGCTAGTTTTTGTTATAAACAATAACCTTCCTCCTTGGATGTTAATAAATAGGAGCACATATTGTTGGCATTAATTGTTTCAAGGATTTATTTTTAAAAATGTTCATAACATAATAATTCTTTTTTATTTTTGTTACAGATTTTGTATGTACAAAGAATTAATTATTTGTATTTTCAAACAAAGTACCAAGTTAGAGATATGAATGCATTTCTTGAGCCTCTTATTGATGAAATTTTAAAATTATGGGCTAGCATCACTATGTATGACATATCCAAACCAATAGACCAAAAACAATTTCATTTCCATGGAATACTTACATGGACAATTCAAGATGCACCGGGGTTGACACATTTTTGTGGTATGTAAATTACAATGTAACTCTACATATCCTCTATTAATTAAATTATTCTTTTTTAATATTTTGGTATTCTATTAACACTATTCTATATCTTGTTGGTTTTCAAACAAAAAGAAGATATGCATGTCTAGTATGTGGTCCCATAATTTTATGTAGACATTCAAGAAGTTTAGGAAAGGAGATGTATGACAAGTGCATGCATTTCCTCCCTATGAACAATAGGTATTGAAATATGAAAATAAATCTCTTTAATGGGAAAGAATAGGTTGAGAAAAACCATGAAGAATGGTGCCTCAACTATGGAAAAAGGCATTAAGAATAATTGTGGTAAGAAGATGAGTTGTTCCTAGTAGAGGCTTTCCTTAGGAGGAAACCAGAGCCTCTACTAGCATCATGCTTTCATGTTTGATTTAGAGGTTTAGAGTTTTCCATGTTGTGATTTACACCCAAAAAAAGACTCCATATCTATCCAGATGTGACTACTAATGTAAGATAAAAAAGGCTGTAAATAAAAGTAAACATCATGCAGTAGGAGAATGTGGACTTTCCTAAACTGTCACTTCCAACAAAATGTCTTCCTCACCAACCTCCTCCTCGACTGCTCCAAATTGTTGGGAGTATTTATTGATTTCAATTGGGTTGGATTGGGTTCCCACTAAACCAACTGAGTCCTCAACTTTTTGATTACCTGTCTTCTCCTCTGCTAGCAGAGTGACTATAATCCAAATCTGAAAGACTGCCTTACACACCGCCTCAAGTTTCCCTTAAAAGATCTGGCTAGTGTGCATTATTTCTTACTACTCCTCCTGTTTTTTCTCCATGGCCTAAGCTATCATGGCCTTGAACATCCAATAAGTCTATACAATCTCGAAATACTTAGTCTCCCTAGTTCGAGAGTACCCTAGGTCTATCATCCAATGTTCTACTTCCTCAAAGGGATAGGAACCTGATATATTCTATCGTGTGTCGTGGACTATTTTTTCCATCTCCTCGAATTGCACTTTTTCTGAGTCTGAGATGTGCAAGTGCTCAACCTCCCTGCCTCTTTCTTGGCCTTAGATGTTGGTCGATATTTCTTTGTCGAAGGGGCCTTTCATGCAGAGCCTTCACCATTTCTTTTATGCCCTCTCCCCCATTTTCTTGACCCATCTGACATATTTCCATAATCATACATTCTCTAATAGGAAAACGACAACCCTTGTAGTAAACCTAATACTCATCAAGTGATAGACATCAAACAATCCAAGAGTTGTTTATCCTACTCCCACTACTACACCACAGACCATCCAGAGACCAACTTAATAGACATACGCCCTCACTGCTGAGAGTATAAACCAAGAATCACCCCCCAAATCATGTAAAGGAAGATAAACAATACACCATAGTTAAGCAATAGTCAAAATTGAAAAGATTACGAGAGCATCGAGGGTGACTTAAGGTCGTAACTCCATGATTCTCACCTTTTGCAAATCATGAAACTCACCAACTTGTTGAACTAGCTCATTGCCTCTCATATAGACAAGCACACCTATCTTCAATTATGTGACCTTCACTATCCATCATTATTCCCCTCCTTGTCAAGAAATGATCTACCCTAAAACTCACAACATCATTCTTTGTCTGATCATGCCTCCTCTCAACATTCATGCCTAACCACCTCCTATACCACTTCATATCCTCCGCTTGCAAGACCATCGTGCTCATTTTTATTGGGAGGAGTCCCGTTCTCCCTCCCTTGTCATCTCTCCTCCCCACGTTTTACATTCGATACCTCCACATGCTATCACCTGCCCCATGCCCCATTTTCTTCTCATGGTGGAAGCATAATGACATGCACCCAAACTCATCTCTCCACCCGTTAACACCCTATTCAGGTGAATATTGTCATGTACACTTCTAAAAACCATGGCTATGTTTATTTTATGAAAATGAATAACATATTTCATTGAAGCCTATGAAACAACTCTAAGTCTTAAAAAATATTTAAATAGGTGTCCCTTAAACCCATTTCCTTTTGTTTCTAAAGAAGAAAAGCACGTTGAAAATTCATCAAAGGCATCAAAATTTACTAAGCTTAAAGATCATTTTAAGGTTCCGTGTAATGAAGTTTTCATCTTGCGAAATAAGACAGAGAAACAAAAAATTGCACACAGATCACAAACTCATTATAAGGTGTTGGCCCTCGACCAAGTTTTGGAGAACCTTGGTCATCTTTGACCTATTTTGGGACTTCGACATGCTGGTCGAAGGTAGAGCACAAGGTGAAGTGGAGATTGCAGGATCTCATCCCCTTTTTAGGGCACTTTTGGGTTTAGGGTTTATGTAATAGGTATGGGATGTTGGCCCATGGGTTTACCCATGTTTAGGCCCATTTTGTAATGTATAAATAGAAATCTAGGCGATGTAAGAAGGGCCAGTGTGCTAAGTGAAGAGACCTAGCAGAATCAGCTTAGTGCAGAGCTAGAGGCTTTGTGCATACTATGTGTTAAGACTTGCAGAGCTAAGTAAAAGTGATTGTAAGAAGGCTTTGTGCTTAAACCTAGCTCGGGGAAGGAGGATATGGCGAGGTGCACGCAGATATCTTGTCCTATGAAGAGTGGGTTCCTATGGCTCTGTGCTTGTAGAAAATTGAGAGAAGATAATAAAGAAGAGAAGAGTTGGTGGATGTAGCCCCACGCTGGGGTGAACCATGTGTGTTATGGTTGCTTTGTGCATTATGGTTGTTATATCGTTCATATAATTTAGAATTAGTGCAGTAATGAATGTTTAGATGAATCTGGTATGATAGGTTAAGTTCTTAGTGATGTGAATGAATGATGGATGTGATCTATTTCCATATGCTAAGTGCTTAGATGTGTTATATCTAGTTACTGTGTTGTTCTGTAAATAGGGCTTGAATTTGTGATGTGAATAAGGGTTAAATACTGATGAATGCTAACTGCTAAGTGCTTTGTTAGAGTGGTGTAATCACAGATCTGTGTCCGAGTTAGGTTGCATACATTTAAGTCCTATGACCACCCCTGCCTCTACCTCGAGTGAGACTTCATCTGCTTCGCAGGTGTTATCAAAAGGGTCGGTAGTTAGGGTTTTGTTGGTGCGTTGTTGAAGCGTTGAACCCTAGGTTTGCCCCTATGCCAACAAATGGTTCCGTTGCTGGGACCAAAAACTGTGATTGTTGGGAACTGAAGAAAAGAGGAAGCTCTGTGCATAGATATGATACTTTAGTGCGCAGTAGTCTACTTAACTTGCGAAGCTCTGTGCTAAGAAGAGAAGTTCGATCTGAAGAAAAGAGGTAAGATCTTGAAGCTTTGTGCTCTGATAAAGGCAAGATAAATGAAATTTTTTTATTTCAAAAGAATGTATCTAGGTATGTTTAATAGATTTTGGTTCTAATCTAAAAACTAGGGTACAACTAGAAGAAAGAAGAGTTGATATGAATAGATCTGATAGAAATAATGAAAGATGTATTATTCCTATGCATAGAAATAATGTTTGGACTAACAAATGGATGCAAGATACTAGAAAGAATTTTTGTAGGTTAGTTACTGTGATCCCAGTGCGCAATACATGAAAGGTTGGGGATCGTTTAAAAGAAAGAGAGGATGAGCTCTTTGCTATAGTTGCAGAAGACCGGGACATCTTTCTAAGGAATGCTCTGGTAGAGGTCCTAGTTGTCTTTGTTGTAAAGCTATGGATCATGAAGTTTTGGATTGCCCTAGAATGATTGCAAAAGTTGAAAATATGAATATGAGACAAGAAAACTATGAGACAAGCCAAGACACTAAGGATATGATAGAACCCCAGAAAGAATCAGAGACTGTATTACTACATATGAAAGACCCTGAACAATCACAAATATATCAACTTATCAGAGGTCTTAAAAGAGAAAGAGTACATAGAAACAAGAATAGGAGACTTCAACATAGACTATGTCCTGGATGAGGAAACACGGGTGAATATCATGACAGAAAGAACTTGGGAAATTTTGGGAAATCCTACTATGGTTCCTTCATTTGGAGGAATAGGATTATTTAGAGGAAAGTTGATAACCCTATGTGGAAGACTTACCCATACATCTATGGGTGCTCATGGCACTTCGACATAAGAAGAATTTGAGATTGTTAAATTTTTTGAGAACAACGGCCCATTTTCTATCTTGCTAGGAAAAACTTGGATTGAGAAAGATCAGATACGAAGGAAACACGAAGAGGAGGATCTAGAACAAAAAAAGCAAGAACCAAGAGATTTCATGGCTAGGAGAATAGTGGACTTACTAGGAGAACAAGAGAACCAGTCGAAGCTACTAAGGACCAAAGATATGAACGTCAAAGTTGAAAGGACACAGGAAGATTGGGGACACCTATCTGAACAAGAGAGTAGAGCACCTACCCTAGAAAGAGAAGAAGTATTACCCTTGAACCCTATGAAAGACCCTCCACAGTGTGAAGTTATCATGCCAAGAGGAGATAAGAATGATAATGGAAAGAGGAAACCAGTGATTCAGATCACAAAAAAGAAGGCCAAAAAGCTCAGTAAGAAGAGAGCAAAGTTAGAAAAATTGCAAGAAGTTCCAGGGAAGAATTTACAGAAGGAAGGTTTCCAGAACTTGAACTTCGTCGGAATATCAGTACAACACAGATTGGCACTTCACCATGATGGAACAATATTACTGTTGGAGGCATTATGACCGTTAAAACGACACTCTAGAATGGCTAGAAACACAGTTATTGCCGAAACATTCACCCTTGGATCATTGGGACCGCACCATAACGGATGGAATTGCATTGATTGAGGTGTTCCTACCCGTTGGAAGAGTCTGTTATGATAATATCTATTTATCCTAGTGAGCATTGCACCAAGAACACTTTTGCCAATTGTGATCATCCGAGCCCACATAGAACTAGTTGATTTCGTGAAGTGATCATTAAGACCTCACCATCCATTCTGTTACATTGAGTATTGTTCACTAACCTAAGATATCGGATCTCGAGTGTGCATATCGGATGAAATTAGCGTAGCAGAAAAATATTTCGAAGATATTCTAATAGACCTCATGGCCGAGAAGGTGATGTCCGCAGACATCCAAGCCTCATCGGCGAGAGGAGTGCAAGCATCCTCGTCGACTGCTCGTGGATCTAGACCATCCCGAGCTGTGACCAAGAAAAGAACCAAGCGTCGTGATGACTTGGTGAATGCGAAGCTAATCCCATCCATCCTTCCCGACTACATCCCACCCCTGGTCGGTGTGGTGAGTCGTGATAGTGTCCCGAGGGACTTCGACTACACAGTCATCACTACGTACCTCTCTAAGGGAATACAAGTAGTCAGACCGCAGTTGGAGAGGATTCCAACCTTGAAGATCGGTGACTATAACCTAGGAGACTGCAAGAGCTATGGCATGCTTTCACCTCACAAATATTTGACCAAGACCAAGGGGAAGAAGTTGAATATCATCCCCCAATCGTGCACTATGGACATTGCGAGGTCCACTATCTTGAACGTGATGAAGATACCACACTTCGGAAGACATCAAGAGGTTAATGCATGAATTAAGCTCCTATTGTCATGCTTCCATGGTGGTTATTTGTGGTTAGACATGCGTATCACCGTCGATCTGGCACTGATCCATATGATCATTGGATTGAGCATGCAAGGACCAGACCCACAAGAATTTTATCCAGCGAAGGCTGCAGATCGCACTCTGGCACATAAGATTAAAGACACCTATGGAGATTTTGAGAAGGGGAAACGAGGCTACAAGGTAGCCTCCATCCAGAATGGCGCAGTGCGCCTAGCCTTCCAGTTGATTGCTGGTAAGATAGTAAGGAAGAACATACCCACGCAGGTCATGGGGTTCGTTGTTGACCTTGCAGGAAAATGCGTGGAAGGATTACAAATGAATTGGGAGAGTTACCTCGTCAACCAGTTAGAGCAGGACTACTGCAAAGCTCAGGATCAGGGCTATAAGTTTCATTTTAGCTGGTTGTTGATCCTCATCACGTTCATTTCTTGGGAGATGACGGAAGGAGCGACCTTCCCTGACATTGAGCCATTTGATCCACTAGCTGCGAAGTTCACCACGCTCTGGTATTCGAGCGATATGGGGAAACAATGGCAGTGAAACGCAGTGTTCCATACCTATTACCTACAGTTAACGAGGGCTATTAAGTCTTTCCCTCGTATGACGCCAAACACCCTGGACAGGTTCAGAGAAGTTGTGAAGTTTTATATATATTACTGCGTGCATAGACGAACATAAAGAAGAGATTTGGTCCTATTACAAGCTCATCGAGGAGGACATGGAGGAAATCACCAAGGAGTGGCCTGAAGAACTCCTAGTGCTAGTCGACCACATAGAACTATCCGACCCTGACCTCATTGGAAGTCTAGTGGTTACTCACGAAGAGTATGATGCACCCATCAGTAGCAGGAAGAAAAAGAAAGAAGATGTACAGGAAATATGCTGCACACCAGAAGAAACTGCATCAGATTCACCTAGTGGAGGAGGAGACGACGAAGTGGACAAAGAAGAGAAAGAAGGGGAAGAAGAAAAGAAGAAGTAGGGCGAAGTAACACCGCCTATGAACCCCCTTGAAGAGGTAGAGACGTCCAAGAAAAGAAAGGTTTCCCCAACGAAACCTACATCACAGAAGAAGTCCAAAGCTAGTAAGCTAAAGCCACAGACTGTACTCATGGTTGATGACTTCGACTTCATTATCACAGTTGTATCAGATGCCTTAGAAGCTATTTTGTAGAGAAATGAAGCAAAACAAGAAACCATGTACGAAAGAATTGAAGCAGAGCTGAGAGGGGTACAACAAGCCCTTCACTCCAGCCGTGTAGTGTCCACTGCGCCCCTGCCATCAGAAGAAACAATGTTGGGAGATGAGCCTGCCCAAATCCACAGAATAGTTGATGTGACTAAAGCTCACCTTCATCGCGTGCAGGAAGAAAAATAACAGGCCACGGTGGCCCTAAAACAAGCACAAGAAGAATTCATAGAGCAACGTCGAGTTGCACAACAAGAGAAGGACAACCTCCAAATCAAGTTCGAAGAGGATAAAGAGCATATCCAGAAAGAGAAAGAACAATTTCTCATGGAGCAGGTTGGAGTTAAAGAAGCAGTCAACAGAGAAATTCTCTCTGTGACAAGCTTGGAACAGATAGAAGAAGACCCAATAGAGATTCAAGTAGTGAAGCTTGTTGTAGCCATCCAACAACTTCAACAGAGAGTAGCAGAATTGGAGTTACAAGCAGTACCAACAAATCCGCAGGAAGTGCGAGACCAACGAGAAGAAACTGCCCAAAGCGTAGCCCAAAGAATCAAGGCATTAGCCTTGGAATGTAAACAACTTAGTAGTTGAAGTGAGCAAAATTATGAGCGGCTTATCGAGGACCCTGAACTAAAGACATTGGAGTCAGAGCTCCAGGAAGCAAAGTAACAAGAAACAAAAGTACAAGTGCAGTTGAATCTCTTGTCAGCGGTAGAGCGAATGAAAATATCCCAAGAACAACGCACGACTCAACAACACGTCCATGCCATATAGAGCCAAGTCATGGAAGTGACTCGAAAGATCTAGCCAGTCCAGGATGCAACTTGCCTAATTTTTGAGGAGATTGAAGGAAAAGGAGAATAAATAGAACAAGCAATCACTACAGTCGAACAACGCTTGGAAGGAACTGTGACCGAGGTATTTATTCAGGAGTTCGCCGAGCAGGAGGCCTTGGTGAAGTAGTAGGTTGAAGTAGCTTGAGCCAAGCTCGAGGCCTTTGAGACAGAGTTACCCAGAGTAGAGTGACTCGGGATGAGTCACAGGTGAGTGTTGGGGGCATGTTAGCCCTTGACCAAGTTTTGGAGAACCTTGGTCATGTTTGACCTCTTTTGGGACTTCGACAGGCTGGTCGAAGGTGGAGCGCAAGGAGAAGTAGAGATCGTGGGATCTCGACCCCTTTTTTGGGAACTTTTGGGTTTAGGGTTTATGTAATGGGTATGGAATGTCATCCCATGGGTTTACCCATGTTTAGGCCCATTTTGTAATGTATAAATAGAAAGCTAGGCAATGTAAGAAGGGCTAGTGTGCTAAGTGAAGAGACCTAGTAGAATCGACTTAGTGCCGAGCTAGAGGCTTTGTGCATACTATGTGTTAAGACTTGCAGAGCTAAGTGCAAGTGATTGTAAGAAGGCTTTGTGATTAAACCTAGACCAGGGAAGGAGGATCTGGCAAGGTGCACACAGATCTCCTGTCCTATGAGGAGTGGGTTCCTGTGGCTATGTGCTTGTAGAAGATTGAGAGAAGATAGTAAATAAGAGAAGAGTTGGTGGACGTAGCCCCATGCTGGGGTGAACCATGTATATCCTGTGTTATGCTTGCTTTGTGCATTATGGTTGTTATATCGTTCATATAATTTAATCTTAGTTCAATAATGAATGCTTAGATGAATCTGGTATGATAGATTAAGTGCTTAGTGATGTGAATGAATGCTAGATCTGATCTCTTTCCATATGCTAAGTGCTTAGATGTGTTAGATCTGGTTACTATGTTGTTATGTAATTAGGGCTTGAATCTGCAATGTGAATAAGGGTTAAATATTGATGAATGCTAACTACTAATTTCTTTGTTAGAGTGGTGTAATCATATATCTATGTCCCAGCTAGGTTGCAGACATTTGAGTCCTATGACCACCCCTACCTCTACCTCGGGTGAGACTTCATCTGCTTTGCAGGTGTTGCCGAAAGGGTTGGTAGTTATGGTTTTTTTGGTGCGCTATTGAAGCATTGAACCCTAGGTCCACCCCTGTGCCAACATAAGGCAATGAAAAGACAAACTATTAATCTATTTGACAAACCTAGTTATATTTTCCTTTGGCATGTCTGTGTATGACAACTGCCTTACCATGACCTTTAGTTGTCCAAATTCTAAATCTACAATCTTGAAAATAGATCATAGCTTAGATTCATTTGATTCGTAGATTGATTTTCATATTCCTCATGATTTTAATTATTTTCCCTCCATGGAATCTGAAGCATATATAGAATTAGGCATTGTGAATTTAGATGATGTTGAAATTGAAGATGATGAGCCCTTGTTCATTAATTATCTCCTAGAATAGAGGGAAAATGAATTCATGGAAAACCTTGTAGACACTTTTGCTGAAGATACCCATTCACTCTCTTGTCTGAAGAATGAAAATGATGCTTTGCACGCCTTTGATGTTTTACCTCTTGTTGAACATGAAGTATGCCAGAAAATGAATTCCTCGATCTCAAATGTTAGTGTATTTGACAATAAAAAGTTAACACCAATCTACAGTCCCCTGAAACCATTGAAAGTTGAAATCCTTGGAGACATAACAGAGATTTCCATTAAGGATACCAATTGGCCATTGTATTTTGAAGGTGATGGTGCCATTTCAGAATTTTACATAAAGGAATTTCTTTGGGAGTATCCTCTGTTCTTTCTCCCTTGCTCTGATTTCAAGAATGAAATTCATGATGAAGGCAAGTCTCTTGATTTAAAATTAGCAGATACTGAAGAACAATTTCAAGATCTTTATAACATATGAATCCTATTGCAAAATGACATTCTTAAAGACAAAAAAGTGCAGATGGAATTGTCGAACATGTGTTATTCATAAGATTGTCTTAAGAGTGAAATGCAGACAAGCGCATATTTATTCCTTGAAGGAAAATCATTGGTATTAGAACTAATAGTAATTGAAGATCGATCTCTTACTAGTAGATTGATAAAGAGCCCAATAACATTCCTCGTTCTAGTACTTTCATGCATAATGAACAATCTAACTCTTTTCAAATGGAAAATTCTTTGAATGCTCTATTTTCACATAAATTAGAGGGGTGTGAGAAACAAACACTTTAGAACTTTGCGGTGATGATATAGCCATATCAAGGATTATATCAATATGTTCAATTGGAAGAAGGAGAGTAAAAAAAATTTGTTGTGTTGATTCATGAACAAACCCCCACCAATGACAAAATTCAACTTGGTTTCAATCCACACACATGCACACGATTCAAATTTTTAGACCAAATACTTGATGTGGTGGCATCATGGATGCAAACATAATTTGATTATATTTCTCAATCTTGGACCAAAATTTTAAAAGGAAAAGGTGATTCATCAAATTTACCACTTATCATGGAGCTACTAATCAATCACATTTTCCTTTTAACATTTTCCTATTTTAGGGCCAACGCATGGTTTTTGAAAATTTTAGTGCACAAATTTTTGGTTGAATTTTGAAGTTTGACTTGACTCATGTGGGAAAATTGAGGTCATATGATAATGGAGATGGTGGAAGTGACAACTAAAGTTGCTAAAGTGTTGTATCCAACTGAAAATACGCCTGAAAAAGTAGGTGAGAAAAATTAGGCTAATAACACTTCATCATATGCTTACCACCCACTACCATTATTAGCTTCTTCAAAGCTCATCCTATATCTATAACTCACACTAGAGCTGCATGAAGTTGTTTTATAAGATCTTACAATACTATTACAACTCAACTCAAATTAATCAAATCAATATTTTTTTCAACTTAAATAGATTGGTGAGATAGACTGCTCTATAGCTAAGGTAAGAATGTTGGCAGACGAAAATGTTATGTTGCATGTGTTCTTTATTGTTGACTTGTTATTGTCGACTATGATGAATCCCCTAAGTGAATATTTTTTATTGACAAGTTTTCTTCTCCCATTTAAAATTGGCCATGTCATCTATAAGAATGGATCCATCACAATCCTTAAATATCAATGAGTGAATGAAGTATTAGCGTTCATAAGTTTGTTTAAACTCTATACACATATATTAAAAAAAAAACATATTGTTTGAATCTATCATGGCTACTTACATAAACAAAGTAGTGATGAAATTGCATATGAAGGAGGGAGGTTGAAATCCTTGAATCATCTTGTAGAGTTTGCTAGATGACTTGCCCCATACGCTCTTAACAATGGGACATGTATTTTGGTAAAAACTATTACTCGATTGAGCATTGACACATCAAATGAATTCAAATGCAAATGCAATGCATATAACATGGACTAAAAAAAATCCAAATGCCAATAAATTTGGATCCCATTACCAATTTTCACACCCATATGTGACAACCCAACATGTGATGCATGTCGATTTCTAAGCACAAGTATGAAAGTCTCGTCCAAAGAAAATAAACATATGGAATCTAATAGCCATTAAGATGATTAAATTACTCAACAATAGACATGTAGCCTATCAAGGCGCCAAGCTACCAAGTGGTCCTTGAGTGGAAACTGTGGTTTTTTTTTATTATAATTGCATGTATAATCTTTAATCGATATTTTTGGTGAATGATTCATCCATAATTTTTCAATGCTAATAAAATATTGAAAACATAAATAATCTAAAATAATTGCACTTTTAACTATGAACAATGATACAACGTGGAAGGAAATAATTTATTGCGCATAAGAATTGGGATTCAATGGATTGAACATTAGGTGTTAATTATTATGGGAGAAACACGCATTTTGCAACTTTAAATTAGGTTAGTAGTTTAAGAAAAGTCTTCCAATAGAATGACCTGCATGCACATTCCTCAATAGAAAGTGTATTTCATCTAAATCTAAAGAATTACATCTAGATTTTTCCCACCTAAGTGATGATCTTCACCATTACACCAGTGATGTTGCCATTAAAAAAAATCTTTCATATAACTACTTCTAAGAATGCAACAATGTGTGCTTTGATACGATGACACTATTCTTAGTTTATCTTATTTACATTTATGTATGTAATTATTGGGTTTTATAAATTTTAATATCTTGTTTGGTTAAAGGGTATATGGCTATGCATCAAATCTTTGCTTGTTTCCATTGTTTTATACTAAAAAAACACTTTCTTTTTGGTCTTGTCCAAGCTAAGTATTATCCTTCAATTCCCCTATCCGCCAATTTTCCTATAGTCGAGGGGAAAATCAAATGGATTTTCCTTTTTGTTATCTATCTCCTACCCTTGTGTAATATATATCTACATAAATCTTGATTTGTCATCCCTTTCATTTCCCCAATATTTGGCTAGCCTCACTATTCCTAAAATGATTTTATTCTACAAAGGCTTAGAAACAAAATAGTTTAAAACTATCCCAACAAAATTTTAAGATTACACCATTCCAATTCTTGAACAAATTTAAAAATAAAACATTTTGACCTCTTCACCTTATATCATTGTACTATTTGCAACTTTAGTTGCAATTGCTAGTTATTCTCTTTATACACAGATGTATTTGATGGTGCAAACATCGATGCTTGGAAGACAACCACTATTCCACTATTATGCTATGTAACCAACACAATGTACAAACTAGTAAAAGTAGAATCTATCAAAGATAATTAACCCTCTTCAAATATCATATCACTTTATAGATGAAATATTTGTGCTATGTGGTAGTCATTGATTGACAATGAATCATCTGTACATTATTGTGATGTCTTGTGCCATGCGTCGATCAATCATTGGTTATAAATGCATGCCACTCTCCATCATTAGTTTCCCTTCTTTAGATAATTGTGTTGACAAACATACAAAGATTTAAACAACAAACAACTTTTAAAAAGGGATTTCATAAGGCCTTTTATTACTCAACCCAAATTAATTGCATTGTTACTCGAAAATAATGGAGGATTGTTTGATCCTAGGATGCTAATGAATTAGAAGAGGAATTGGAGAAAATTTTGGGACTTGGGAGTTATGTGCTTCCACCTTCTTTTGTGGGAACCAAGAGCCTCTCAAATGGGGAAATGTGATCCAAAATGGATCAAAGAACCAAGTCTAATATTGAGAGAATAAAAATATGAAAATGATTAAATATAGAAGGGTTAGAACTAAGTTTTTTATTTTTATTTTGAGGCCAAATCCATGTAATATGTAATACGCCCATGTGAAATATAATGATCCAAAATGGATTCAAACAAGCAAATGGTTGTAAGATTCAATACCTACAAGTGAAATTAGGAAATTAAGGAAGGCTAGATAAACTATTCAAGACAATGCAAATGTAAAAGTAAATAAGACAAAAGAGGAAGAAAAAAGAAAATTAAATGAAAAAGAAAAATAATAATAGGAGAGAAAAGACCGAGGAATGGAAAATGAAAGGTCATGCTTGTTGTCCTTTCCATTACCCCAACTCTCCCTATTTCTTCTTGTAGTTTCACTCTCAAAGGATATTTTGGCCAACAAGGTGAGGATGCATAAAGAGCCATTTACTGTGTTGTAACCAGATATTGCCCGAATAAGAACATTTAGCGACCATTGAATGCTGATTTTCCCATTTGGGTTTCTGAGGTAAAATATTTGTGTTTATGGTATTATTGATTTTGCTGCTATAGAATTCTACGTGGGAAATATGTTGCTCATATTTATGTTTAATGTGTTGTTTTGAGTATGGTAATGTTTATGAGGAGGAATTCTCAATGGTAGCTTTGTTATTCCACTCATAATTTTGTTCTCCCTTAGTATTTAGTGAATGCCAATAACTCTCTATTCTCCTCCATCCATTTTTCTCAGAAATTGAAGATCCATGGTTGTTATTAAATGGATTTTGAAATTAATGAAATAATTTCTAATTATATCCCTTGAAACCAACAATTCATAGTTATTGAGATTACATTGGGTATTAAAAAAAATGCTAGAGGGGGGACACATTCGACTAGATAAATGTCGGTGGACAATATCCAGCCTACTACGCAACATTGAATGCTACAGAGGGTGGATTATAGGCCGTCAGATCTGAATTTCTTTCAGATTCGATGACCTATAATCCACCTACTGCAACATTCAATGATGTGTAGCAGGATGGATATTTCTCACCCTAAATGTCTCTTCTCTTACCCACATGTTGTACAAACATTTATTTTCCAAGTAGAGGATCTTACAACCTTGTTCTCATCTTCAGGAAGAAAACATGCACGCCATATGACCATATGCAACATGGTGGACATCCTCTCTCTCCTTGTTGGGATTTTGAATGGGGTATATCTCTAATTTTAAGTTGGTTTGGAATCTTGTGGATTCATTTATCCATGCTCTTATAAATTTCATTGCTTTCCTTCCCATGTTTGTCTAATAGAGTCTCTAACATAGTTCCCTTGTGCCGAAATAACAATTAAAACAAAATTGGACTATGCTTGGTAGGCTACAACCATGCCTCCTAACTCCATTGGACTTTGTTTTGGAAATGAATAATCATCCCTCAATCAATGAAGTCACCCTCCAGCTACGCGTTGGAAACTAGCTACACCATTTATTGTTATGCATTGAATGATATTCTATCCCCCCGCTCTGCATCATATAGAGTGGCATTAGAACATTCTTCTTGAGTAATTGAAGTGGAATTCAAATTTTGGATTGTTGGTTTGAATTTTCACCTGTTAATTGTATCAAAACTGGGTAATGTTGGTTTTGAAGGAGGCATTCCTATTATTATTCAATGCTAGAGTGATTTTTTTTATATTAAATGTTGGTAGAAACAAATGACAATGAAGTGATCTATCCATTGGTAATAACAAAGCTTCCTTCCCTTTACAAAATTGAAGGGGAGTACTCCATTTCTTGTTGGAGTATTGTAATAAAAGTGTTGAGTTAAAACTTTTTGTGTAAGCATCCTTGGAGTTGAGAAACCAATCCAGACCAAGCTTATATTTAAATTATGATTGCCTTGTTTCCAATCAATAAAACTATAGAGTTAACATTGTCTTGAAGGAAGAATGTCGATGTGACGACTATCCTTTAATGAGACATTAAACACAATCCATTCCATTCATTTCGTTGATTGTTGAGAATATTGAGTATTAGGCAAAGTGGAGCCCATACATTTGACAATGCATCCGAAGGAGTCATTGATATGTTAATCAATTAAATTTTAATTTTGGTTGAGCAATAAGGTATTTATTAATTGGAATATTATAGAGCAAAGGTGGTATATGATTGTTGCATTGACATGGTGTAATTTGTTCCCACCACTGGCACTTTCCTTGGCCTTACAAAGTCAACAAACAAACCCATCCTTACATTCCATTGAAGAACAAGGAGCATGGAAGTTGCACTGAGAATTGCATTATGCACAAAAGCCTCGAAGACCAATGATGAAAATATATCCCTCGACATCATACCGAATTAGAGACCTGGCATTGATTGGTGCATTGAGAACATAGTTTCATTTTCCACTGCATTGTCATGTGGTTTCTTGTTTGCAAGTTATATAGAGAAAGGAACTAGATAATCGATAGTGGGTAGAGGTTACACAGAGAACACAAGTCTTTACATCCATTCTTCATAGAGAATAAAAATAGGTTTTCATTTTCCACAATGTTTCTATGTTGATGAAGGGAGTGAAATATAAATCCCTTATTTACAAATCATATAAAGTAATTAAAAATAATTTCAAATCTTAAGTTTTATACTTTTTAGTAAGATCAAAACCTTAATCTCATACATAAAACTAAATACTTATCTCATTTACAATTTATCTTTAATATTTACTCAAACCCTACTTAATCTCATACATTTTTTTTACAACAAGAAAAAACTCTTATATTAGTAAATATAACCTGTCTTTTTTTCAGAAAATACAATATGTAGCCATGAGTCTAAAAGCTTATCATCTTTTGTCTCCATTACATATTTTTATCATATATATCAACACTGATATAATATTCCTATAACCAAAAAAACAAAAATTATGTCCTCCTAATGACTGTAATTTTACAAAATATAACACAATCCATTAATGAAGTACCCTTAAAAACTGATATCCATTATTTCATAAGTTTCATGTTGTCCATTTGATTCCTTTGACCAATAAATGACTCCTTCATCCAAAATAAGTGCTTCCTTTGATAGTCGATCAATAACATTATTGCAAGACCTGTAGATATGTTGGGCTTTGACTTTCTGAAAAAAACTGCTCAACGTTCTAATATTTTTCATCCAGGGCTGCAAAGATATCACTTGAAGATTATTATCATTAGTATAACAACCACCTTAGAATCCCCCACCAATAGTAACCTTGATACCTATTTAATATAAGAAAAAAATACAATTACCCAAAGTTCCATCATTTGTCCCTTGGTATTTGTGCATTTTCCACAGTTCATTTTAAGTTTAAAGGTGCCCAAAACTGGACACTTCAGCAGTGCTCCAACCCCACATTTTGATCCTCTTTCCTATGAAGCCCCATCAAAAAATCCTATAGCCCCGTCCCAATCAAGATTAGGAGGTTTATCGATCCTTATGTATTTTGTGTCCTGAGTGACTTTTTGTTCCCCCAAATCCTGTAAAATGTAATTACAAACTTTAATATGATTTTTTTCTCGATCTTCAAAGATCATCAAATTCTTATTCTTCCAAAACTCCCATAAAATATAGCAAGGGATTTCTATCCAGTTTTCCTTCCTCTTAGACCAAGTTAGTAGACTATTTTCAAATTGTCCTCCTTGCCATTTATTGACCAGTTTTAAATCCTTAGAAATCATTTTCCAGATACTCTTTATAAAACTACATTCCCCAAATAAATGTAACACAATTTCTTCACTTTCCTTGCACAACACACAAATACTAGGACCCAAGAATCCCCTTTTAGTTAGGTTATCCCAAGTAAGTATTCTCTGTTCCAACAATAACCAGACAAACAATTTTACTTTTAAAGGTAATTGCCACCCCCCAATCTCAAAAAACCAGAACTTTGGTTCTACTACCCCACCCTCCATCATTTGAACTTTATATGCTAGTTTAACATTGACTTGACCCTGTTTGGTATCCCAAGAACACAATAATCTATCATTCTCATTATTTAGTTCAATTCCAACACTTACCAACCCTCTAATATAGTTATTCCATTCATCTTTTTGAGTTCCAACCAGAACTAAAGATTCACCTTTTTTCATCTTGTAGACATAATACCTACCTGTGAATCTATCCCTGCATGTGCAAGACAAGTAATCCCTTTTTCCTTTAACAATGGTTTAAGATTCTCTGATAATTTATAGAATGAATAGGACCCAACCATAGAATCAAATCCTATTCTAATATCTCTCCCACTCCTTGGCTTCCACACCAACCAATCTGTAATTATATTTACCAAAGAGGTAAGTGCTCTCCAGAAATTTGAGGAACCATTCTAATTTTTTCTCCCCTGTCTAAACCACTTCTCAACAATATTATTTTTGAGATATTTTTGCATAATTACCTCATGCCAAAGTATAGGAAACATAAGACATCTCCACAATATTTTTGTAGCCAAAGCTTGTCCAAAAATAAAAATATTTTTGATGCTCCAGCCACCAACCTTTTTAGGTTTTGCAATATTTTTCCAGTTAGATAGATGAATACCTTCCTTTTCTTTTTTACCAGACCACAAAAAACTGAACATCCTTCTTCTAAAACTGTTTAGTACACTTTGGGGTTTTTTCCAAAGATAGCCAGTACACCGATATACTTTCTCGTGCTGCTTTTACCAGTATGACTCTTCCACCCATGGTAAGACACCTATGACTCCAACACAATATTTTCTTTTCAAATTTTTTCTCTAGCCATAGTCAATCCACTCTAGAATAACAATTTGGTTTAATATAAAATCCAAGATACTTGAATCTTAAATCTAATGATTTAACTTCAAAAGGAAAAATTTCCTTCAGCAAACTAAGCTCTGCTTCATCCCAGCCTGCTTCTAAAAACAAAGATTTTTGAGAGCTGAAAACTATCCCTGTAGCCCTGTAGAATAAATCCAAAACCTCCTTGAAAACTTCCCATTCAGCAATGCAACCAATCCCAAACAGTATTACATCATCTACAAACAGTAAATGTGTAATATTTAGTCCTCTTTCCACTGACACACCTTCAAGTTTCTTATCTTGAACCCTCTCCTGTATGATTTTGCTCAATCCTCCAATAATAAGAAGAAAAAGTAGGGGAGATAATGGGCATCCTTTCCTTAAACCCCTTGAAGAATTAAAAAAACTAGTGGGCTTCCCATTGATCAACACAACAAAGTTTGCTGATATCACACAACCCATGATCCAATCAATTGCTTCTAAACTTAAAACAATCTATAATAAGACAAGTTTGAAAAAAACCCAGTCCACCCTATCATAAGCTTTGACTAAGTCCAGTTTTAAGACCATAGCTTTCATATTCTTCACTTTAATACCATGTAGTACTTCCTGTACCACTCCTATTGCATCAGTAATTTGCCTACCTTCTAAAAAACCAAATTGTTCTTTTGAGATACCAGTGGAAAGAACACTTTTTAATCTGGTAGCAATTATTTTTGTGATAATGTTGTACACCAGGTTGCACAATGCTATGGGCCTAAATCCTCTGAAAGAATTAGGTTTTGAACTTTTAGGGATTAGAGAAATAAATGTAGCATTCATTGCTCCCAACACTTTCCCTAGCCTTCTTGATTCTTCCACTACCTCCAAAAGCTCAATGCCCACAAGATCAAAGAAAGCCAAAAATAACTCTACAGTCCAGCCATCCGACCCGTGACTTTTTGAGCACTTACAATATTTTAAAATTTTTAAGATTTCATTTAAAGAAACTGGATCAGCTAAGCTACTTCCTTCCTCCTCCGAAAACATTCTCGGATAGTTCCTTAGAACAGTGAGTTGGTCATAGCCAATTTTTCCTGAGCTTTAAAAATATGTTGGAAGTAGTCCACAACCTCCTTCTGCAGATTAGAGTTGTTTGATATAATAATACCATCTTTTTTAGTGATATCCCATATGTTTTTAATATGCTTTTTGGCACAGGGGAAGACCCAGGGTTCAATGCTTCAACAACGCACCAACAAAACCCTAACTATCGACCCTTTCGGCAACACTTGCGAAGCAGATGAAGTCTCACCCGAGGTAGAGGCAGGGGTGGTTGCAGGACTCAAATGTTTTCAACCTAGATGGGACACAAATCTATGATTACACCACTTTAACAAGCACTTAACAATTATCATTCATCGATATTTAACCCTTATTCACATCGCAGATCCAAACCCTAATTACAGAGCAACGCAATATTCAACAAGATCTAACACATTCAAGCACTTAGCATAGAGAGATATATCAGATCTAACATTCATTCACCTTACCAAGCACTAAGCTATTATACCAGATGCATCATACATAAAGATATCGACTCTAAGCATAAATCACATCACTAACATACAACCATAATGCACAAAGCAACCATAACACATGATATACTTGGTTCACCCCAGTGTGGGGCTACGTTCACCAACTCTTCTCTTCACAAGCACAGAGCCTAAAAAACCTACTTCGCATAGGAAATGATATCTATGCACCTCACCAAATCCTCCTTCCCCGAGTTAGGTCACATCACAAATCCTTCTTACATAGTCTATACACAGGCCTCTTACAATCACTTGCACTTAGCTCTACACTTGGCACAAAGCATCCACAGCTAATCACCCTTAGCACACTGGCCTCTTCCTACATCGCCTAGATATCTATTTATACATTACAAAATGGGCCTAAACATGGGTAAACCCATGGGCCGACATCTCGTACTCGTTACATAAACCCTAATCCCAAAAAATACCCTAAAAAGGGGTCGAGATCCCGCGATCTCTGCTTCGAATTGTGCTCTGCCTTCGACCAGCCTCTTGAATTCCCAAAAGAGGTCAAACATGACCAAGGATCTCCAAAACTTGTTCAAGGGACAACTAGCCCCCAACACTCACCTGTAACTCGTCCCAAGTCACTCTGGTATGGGTAGCTCTGCCTCAAAAGCCTCGAGATTAGCGAGCTTCTTCAACCTGTTGTTGCACCAAGGCCTCCTGTTCGACGAACTCTTGAATAACTGCCTCATTCATAGTTCTCTGTAAGCGATGTTTTACCGAAGTGACTACTTGTTCTAGCTCTGCTCCTCGACCTTCAATCTCCTCAAAAAGTAGGCAAGTTGCATCCTGGACTGGCTGGAGCTTCTGAGTCACTTCCATGAATTTTCTTTGTATGGCATGGACCTGTTGCTGAGTCGTGCACCATTCTTGGGATGTTTTCATCCTCTCAACTGCTAACAGGAGTTTCAACTGCGCTTGTACTATTGTTGCTTGCTGCTTTGCTTCCTGGAGTTGTGACTCCAGTGTCTTCAGTTCAGGGTCCTCGGTAAGGCACTCATAAGTCTGCGCACTGTGGCCACTTAGTTGTTTACATTCCATGACTAATGCTTTGATCCTTTCAACTGCACTTCAGGCAGTTTCTTCTCTCTGGTCTCGCACTTCCTGTAGAGTGCTTGGAACTGTTTGTAGCTCTAGTTCTGCGATCCTTTGTTGAAGCTATTGAATGGCTTCAACAAGATTCACGACTTGATTTACTACTGGGTCTTCTTCCATCTGCTCCAAGCTTGTCACAGAGCAAAGTTGTCTGTTTCAACTGCTTCTTTAACTTTGACCTGCTCTGCGAGCACCTGTTCTTTCTCCTACTGAATTTGCGCTTTAATTTCTTCAAACTTGGTTTGAAGGTCGTCCTTCTCATGCTACGCAACTCGACGTTGCTCTATGATTTCCTCTTGTGCTTGCTTCAGGGCCACTGTGGCCTATTCTTTTTCTTCCTACATGCGACGAAGGCGAGCTTCGGTCACGTCATATATTCTGCGGAGTTGGGCAGGCTCATCTCCCAACTCTGGTTCTTCTAGTGGTGGGGATGCAGTGGCCATTGCGCGGCTAGAGTGAAGGGCTTGTTGTACACCTCTTAGCTCTGTCTCAATTCTATCATACATGGCTTATTTTTTTGCTTCGGTTCTCTGCAAAATACCTTTCGAGGAATCTAATACAACTGCAATAATGAAGTTGAAGTCATCAACCACGAGTACAGTCTATAGCTTCGACTTACTTGCTTTGGACTTCTTTCGCGATGTAGGTTTCGTTGGGGAAACCTTTCTTATCTTGGATGTCTCTGCCTCTTCAAGGGGGTTCCTAGGCGGTGTTCCTTCACCTTGCTTCTGCTTGTCTTCTTCCCTTTCTTTCTCTTCTTTGTCCACTTCATCATCTCCTTCTCCACTAGGTGAATCTGGTGTAGTCTCTTCTGATGTTCTATGTATTTCATGTACATCTTCCTTCTTTTTCTTCCTGCTATTGCTGGGTGCATCATACTCTTCACGAGTAACCACCAGAATTCCAATGAGGTTGGGATTGGACAATGATGCCTGGTCGACCGGTATAAGTAACTCTGTGGGCCATTCCTTAGTGATTTATTCCAGGTCCTCCTCTATGAGCTTGTAGTAGGACTGAAGCTCTTCTTTACTTTCGTCTGCGTGCGCATTAATATAAATAAAATGCCTATCTGCACAGAACTTCATAACGAGCCTGAACCTGTCCAGGGTATTCAGCATCATACGAGGGAAAGACTCAATAGCCCTCTTTAGCTGCAGGTAGTAGGTATGGAATACTGCATTCGACTGCCATTGTTTCCCCATATCGCTCGAATACGAGAGCATGGTGAACTTCGCAGCTAGTGGCTCGAACAACTCAATGTCAGGGAAGGTCGCACCTTCCGACATCTCCCAAGTAGTAAATGCGATGAGGATCAATGACCAACTAAAATGGAACTCATAGCCCTAATCATGATCTTCGCGACAATCCAGTTCTAACTGATTGACTAGGTAACTGACCCAGTTCATCTGTAGTCCTTCCACGCATTTTCCTGCAAGGTCAACGACAAACCCTGTGACCTCCGTTGGTCTGTTCTTTCGAACTATTTTACCAACAATCAACTAGAAATAAAGGCGCACTACGCCATTCTGAATGGAGGCTACCTTGTAGCCTCACGTCCCCTTCTCTACATTGTCGTAGATGTCTTTAATCCTCTGTGCCAAGGCGTAGTCTGTAGCCTTCCCTGGATAAGAGTCTTGCAGGTTTGGTCCCTGCATGCTCAATCCAGTGATCCTATGGATCAATGTCGGATCGAGGGTTATGCATCTGTCTAACCATAGATACCTGCCATGGAAGCACGACAGTAGAAGCTTAACGCACGCGTTAACCTCCTAGTGTCTTCCAAAATGTGGTATCTTCATCACATTTAAGACAATGGACCTCGAGATGTCCATAGTCCATGGCTGGGGGATAATCTTCGACTTCTTCCCCTTGGTCTTGGTCAAATATTTGTGAGGTGCAAGCATGCCATAGCTCTTGCGGTCTCCTAGGTTATAGTCACTAATCTTAAAGGTTGGAATCCTCTCCAACTGCAGTCTGACTGCTTGTATTCCCTTCAGAAGGTACGCAGTGATGACTATGTAGTCGAAGTCCCTTAGGACATTGTCATGACTCACCACACCGGCTACGTCTTAATGATCACTACACGAATAATACTCAATGTAACAGAATGGATGGCGAGGTCTTAATGAACACTGCATGAAATCAAATAGTTCTCTGTGGGCTCGAATAATCACAATTGGAAAAAGTGTTCTCAGTGCAATGCTCAACGGGATAAATAGATATCATCGTAACAGTTTCTTTCAATGGGTCGCAAAGACTTATTCAATGCAATTCCATCCACTATGGCGCGGTCCTAACGGTCCAATGGCAAACTTTCAGGCCATAACTGTTTTCCTAACCATTTGGGAGCATTGATTGAACAGTCATATTGCCTCCAACAGTTATATTGATTTGTCATGGTGAAGTGCCAATCTGTGTTGTACGGATATTTCGACAAAGTTCGAGTTCTGGAAACCTTTCTTCTGCGAAGTATTCTTTGGAACTTCTTGCAATTTTTCTAACTTTTCCCTCTTCTTACTGAGCTTTCTAGCCTTCTTTCCTATGATCTGAATCACTGGTTTCCTCTTTCCATTATCATTCTTATCTCCTCTTGGCATGATAACTTCACACTGTGGGGCGTCTTTCATAGGATTCAAGGGTAATACTTCTTCTCTTTATGGGGTAGGTGCTCTACTCTCTTGTACATACAAGTGTCTCCAGTCTTCCTATGTCCTTTCAACTTTGACATCCATATCTTTGGTCTTTAGTAGCTTCGACTGGTTCTCTTGTTCTTCCAGTAAGTGCGCTATTCTCCTAGCCATGAAATCTCTTAGTTCTTTCTTTTTCTTTTCTAGATCCTCCTCTTCTTATTTCCTTTCTATCTGATCTTTCTCAGTCTAGGTTTTTCCTAGCAAGTTAGCAAATGGGGCACTGTTCTCAACAAACTTAATGATATCAAATTCTTCTTATGTCGAAGTTCCATGAGAACTCATAGATATCTAGGTAAGTCTTCCACATAGGGTTATCAACTTTCCTCTAAATAATCCTATTCCTCCTAATGAAGGAACCATAGAAGGCTTTCCCAAAATTTCCCAAGTTCTTTCTGTCATGATATTCACCCGTGTTTCCTCATCCAGGACACAGTCTATGTCGAAGTCTCCTATTCTTGTTTCTATGTACTCTTTCTCTTTTAAGACCTCTTATAAGTTGATATTTCTATGGTCATTCAAGGTTTCTTTCACCTGTAGTAATACAGTCTATGATTCTTTCTGGTGTTCTATCATATCCTTAGTTTCTTGGCTTGTCTCATATTTTTCTTG
>JASDQU010105211.1:20726-38583 GCA_032191745.1 Picea mariana
TGCAGGAAGAAGTTTAGAGGCAACATTAGCTAGTAGATCTGCTTCAGCATTATTTGATCTAGGAATGGAATTTATATTAAAAGCAAAAAATTTGTTCATTAAACTCCATACCTCAGACTGGTAACATTTGAGATGCGGGGAAAGACAATGTATAGAATCTCTCACCTGCCTAACCACTATCTCAGAGTCGCCGAATACAATCAGATTTTAAATGTGCATGTCCAAGGCTTTTTTGAGACCTTGTAATAAAGCCTCATATTCTGCGATATTGTTAGTACATTCAAATTCTAGTATACAAGCCAATAATGTTTTGTTACCTACCGGATCGATAATGATGCAGCCTGCACCAGCTCCTTCTTTAGACTTGGAACCGTTGAAATATAAAGACCAAATTTGATTCCCATCAAGTTCACAGGACTGTTGCATAGAAGTTGTTGGTTGCACATATGCTATGATCTCGGATTGTTGTTCTGGATTGTTGATAGGTGAAACTTCAGCCATGAAATTTTCGAAGTAGGTGTCCATCCCTTTGACTTCAGGTGGATTAACAGGAGGTGTGTATGGTTCATTAGGATCGTTCAAGTATATGACCATGAACTTAAGGTAACGCTCACGATTCACTTTGATCTTGTTGGGCTTACCGTTATCTAGAAGCCATGAGTGAGACCAGTCCGTTGCGAAGTAACCTTGTAGCTGCTCCGACCAGTCCCTGCTCAAAAATAGACCATACACTTCTGGAATATCCACCACAATTATATCAATAACCTCATGAACCTTTGGGTTAGACGACAATCTAATCAATACATTTTTTAGTTCGCCTATAACTTTAACATCTAATCGATCAAGTTGTATGATTTTCAAAGAAGAGGGTTCTAATTCAGCGTTAATCTTTCTACTTCAGCGTTAATCTTTTGGCATACTGACCAAGGCATCACATTGGATGATGCTCCTGAGTCAACCATACAATTATGCACATTTCTGTTGAAGATTTCGAAAGTTAAAAGAAAATGAGGTACATTCTTACGAGTACTCAGAGTGGTAGCTTGTGGTTTATTACTCGCATTTTCTAAGACTACTTTATCTGAATTATTTACATTTTTTACATTGTTACTTACATTGTTATTTACATTATTTACAAGAGTTACAGGAAGGCTTCCTTTATCTTAAGGATCAGGATTATTTTTAGTGGAAGTCTTCTACGACACTTTTCTTTGCACAACCTTTTTGCTGTTTGAATTACCATTCTTGCCATTTTCTGAAATATTTTGCAACATCTTTTGTAACAAAAATGAAAACTTCAACAACTCATAAATAGAAATGTTAGCCCTTAATTTCTTAAGATCTTCAACAACATCATAATCTAATTTAGGGATGGCATGACTTTGTTTAGTTTCTACTGATTTAGATGGCTTTGGAGGTAAAGTTGTAGTGTTTTCAACAGGAGGTTTGTTTGTCATCCTACTCCTAGTGTTGTAAGGGTGAACAGTCTCGAAGTTGGCTTGGAAGATGCTATCCGAGCGGTGTCCAAAAATATTTGGAGAAGACTCTTCTTCTTGAATGGTTTCCTGCTCGACTTCCTCTTGAGGGATATCAGGAGGGATCAAGTCATCCTGGGCTCCTAGAATTGTCTGGAGAGCACATTGCAAACTTTCTAGGTTCAAGCCTTTGGGATTTGGATTAGGCCGGTTGGTTTGAAAAGGATTTCGGAAAGGAGGTTTGTAGGGTCCTTTACTCGAAGAGGCTTCTTCAATTGACCTTTTTAAATCTATAACTTGATTAGACAATTTTTTAACAACTTTGGTTAAATTTTCCAAATCAGAGTTTTCAGGTTGTGTTTTGTTTTGTGTAGGTCTGGGGAGAATTTCAATCTTGTTTTTGGAAGAAGCAACAGTTTCAGTTTCGTTGCTAGAAGAGTCCTTAAAACTAAGTATGTATTTTTCAATCTGAGTAGNTTAGATCTTTTAACCCAAATAGCTATACTTTGATGTAGAGCTTTAGTATAGTAAGCTATTACAAGACTCTCAGCAGGCATAGAATCTGTAGGGATTCGATTTTTAAGCGTTAGGAATCTTTGATTAAAATCTTTAAATTTTTCTTTTGAGTTCATTTTTAAGCTTGAAAGATCCATGACTGAGACTTTCGGAGGTTTACCATCTCCGGATTTTTCCAAAAAGCATGAATCAAACTTTTCCTAAGACACTATGGTATGGGGATGTTGGGCAAAGTACCAAGTGGAAGCATTACCCTCAAAGGTGTAAGGGAACAACCTACAGATGACATCTTCATGTTCAACATTACGGAGTCTGATGGCTAACATAAATTTTTTGATATGATCTTCGACTATTTGTTTTGAATTGGGATCAAACTTAGGAAGCCATTTCTCCGGGTGCTTAGGTAAAGGGTGTTGGGCTCCGGGTACAGCTACAGCATCCTGGTCCAACCAGGGTCTAGCAGGGTTGTTCTGATTTGCCATTGGGGAATTGGGTGTGGAAGGATGAGAAGGTGGATTTCCCTCGTCAGAAGAGGAATCTTCTCCATAAGAGGAAGGAGATGAAAGAGGTGGTGAAGGAGGTATCCCAGATCCTCCTGAAGCAGGATTTGTGTTTGGATCTGTAGGATTCACAGTGAGGTTAATATCACCTAACTGTTCTCTGATATCAGAGAAGTCTAAAGGTTGATCCCACGGACGGTTTGGTTGCCTAAGACGAGCTAAGGCACTATGTGTTTTAAGAAGAGACTGACGGATAATCTCTTGGGTGTCACCACCTGTAGGATTAGGGGTTGTTGGCTCAACTGTGATCTGGGGATCTTCGGTTGAAGTAGTTACTGCTTGAAGGGGAATATTATCTTGTGAATGGCTTCTAGTCACTATGGGTGTGCGATTAGGTGGAGGAGGAGTCTTGCGACCACCTCGTGCCATTAATTAAGTTCATGCCCTCCTTCTAGCACCATTTGTTGATGGGCGAAATTGTCCGTCCGTCAATTGAGAGAGTGGAACCGGTCCAAGGTTGTCTAAATAACCCAAGCCATTTGGAATGGACCACCCTGACAAGTTTAACGGCTCCATTGGCCTCTCTAAGGTCTTTTAAGAAAACCAAAGAGAAACTAATCTAAACTAACTAAAACAAATAAAACTAACTAAACTAACTAAACTAACTAAAAGAAACTAAACTAATCTATCTAAAACAAACTTACTAAATTAAACTAAAACTAAATATAACTATTCTAACTATTATATACAATATACTAATTACTATTATAATAACTCAAATCAACTATCTAATTACCAGCTGCAATATTACTTATTCACAAATGTACACTATAAACAGCCTACAAATTTAATTAAAACCTGCAAAACTCATGTGTTTTCTACCCTAAGACAGCAAGATATGTTTTTTGATTTTTTATATTTTATGAAAAAGAAATAAAACTACTGAAATTAAACGATCTAATATATTTACTGAAATTAAACAATCTAATATAAATCTAATTAAACTTGAATCTAAATTGAACTACTTAATGAAAACAACAAAGAAAATATTAGCTGACCTGGAAGCGCTCCTAATTTGTCCCGTGTGTGACGACTTTGAAGCTGGTCGGAGGAAGTAAACTCGCACCGGATTGGTTCAAAAGCTTCTCGTAAACGATCAGCTGAGCTGCTCTTCGAGTTGGTTTGCAAGACAAACAATACATAAAAATATCATAACAACTATAAGATGTATAAATCTCTGCAATAAGGGAAACCTGTTATGCAAAAACTTATATTTGATAATTCAATCAATGAAGAAGATAAACCTGTCATTCATAAACTGAATTAAACAATTGTTATGTATTTTATACAATTGGAAGAAACCAGATATGGATTACAGTGATTAAAATTATATCATTTGCACATGATCTAGATAGCTAAAGTAGTCATAAATCATAAACGAAGTGATATACACAACATGAAACAAAATATTGATATATTGAGAAGCTAAAGCTGTGAAAAAACATCAATTCTGCTTCAGTCTGTATTAGAACTCCATATCCTTGTTCTCCCACGAATGAGGATATACATTATTACAAAAATCATAATTATATATAAGTTTCTCCACAGGATAAAACCTCCCTGTGGATAATATCAAAATGTATTACATAATCTGGGAAATATCCCAAAATCAACTAAACTAGGAAATCAAATGCAAGAGAAATATTTGAAATATCTCCTAACTGCTCATCAACTCAATTTCAATTTCGAATTTACCTGCAATGGAACACAAATATCAAATTAGAAAGATATTTCAGTAACAAAATAATAAAAAATTGATCCTACAGACTTAGCTACAGAATCATCTGATTCTGTAGCTAGTCTAAAATAGCATACAGGACCAGATAGCAATCAAGCCAAATCTTTTCAAAAGAAACAAATCCAATTCAATTTTCTTTTAATAAATATACAAAATGAATCACTATGACTCAAACGAGTTTATCATTCAAATTAACAAAATCGAAAAGCATGCAATCATGACGGGTAAGAATGCTCTGGTTTTTTTTTTAGTCACCATAAAATATGGTCAAACCATAACAGGATTGTTTCATATCAAACGAAATCAATGGTGAATCATATCATATAAGATACGATGTAATAAACACAATCATAATCGATATAATCACAATATGAACATAATCAAAATTGATTTGTTACAGCTGTAACAATGTGCATAAGATTCATATCGTTTTGATCAAATGCCAATATGGAAAGATTGTTACAATTACAGTCAAAAAGAAACATTCATTACAGCATCAAACTATGCCATAGATCACGATTGTTGAGCATTGACACGATCAACAGATAGGATCACATAGTGATCGTAATCATCAACAACAATGATAACCATAAACTGAGTAACATTCGCAACAAATCGGGACTGAGTCAAATATTGCAACAAATCATAATCCTGTGCATAATCACAAATTTAAACAACATATTTTTTGTAATATGAATCAGACTAATAGCATGGTCAAACGATGCGAATCGAACAGTTGCAATTTGGTTATGCATTAACAGAATGATATTCGAATTGGTCAAATTAGACACGGAATATAACATTATAACAGTTATGCTAATCATATCGTATAGAATTTAACCAATTCAAATTGAACCATTGACTGTGTTCAAAATTGGAATACCAGAAACAGCTTGTGTTTAGAAAATATGTTAACAACTTCAATAAGAAACAAAGTATTCAATTCGAACCAAATTAAAACAATCAAATCCATAACACGATTAATCAAATCAAAGCTAAATCCAATCAAAACTAATTCAGCAAACGAAATTCAATTAATCAAAACAGAATTATATACAATAACTCATGCTTATGTGTCAAAGAAAATCCAGACTGTAGACAGAGTTTATGAGTTTTTCATATAAAATAGGTGATAATCATACCAATGAGGTTGAACTATGCCAATTTTGAATTGACGACCGCTGTAGCCGACTCCATGTTCTTAAACAAAATTGAACCTGTTGTTCGTTGCTTCTTATGAGTGGATGGCATCTTATCCTTTTGACTAGAGAGCCTTGCAACTTGATCCTCCAGAGCATGAATTTTGGACTGCAGCATTGGAAAATCAAGGTAATACCTTTCTAACCATACGCCACACTGATCACATGGTGGAGCTGCTGGTTGAGATAGAACAGGAGGGGGTTTTGACGAGTCACCAGGGTTTTCACAAGGCATTTTAATGTCGGGGTAATTTGGATCACTTTGCAAGCAAGGTGGTAGATTTTTTACAAAGTCATATGAGGGTTTGTCGCACAGACCTTCAGAATAGGGATACTCGCTTGCTAGGTAACGTTCAACCTCTGAGTCAGGATCTTCACTCATCATGATAGAGTCAGGGTTGACAGGAATCTTCGGTTTGTTTCTTGCCATGCAAGAGATTAATCGAGCGTTCTTATTACCTTTAGAATTCACATTAGGTTTGGTCTTAGGCTTTTTAGCCACGGTTTTAACATTTTCCACATCCTTGGCGACAGAATTGGGTAGGTCAATAGGTGAGTCGGGTAGGGGTTTGGGTAATAGAGCACTGTAAGGCACAGGGGGTACCTAATTACTCTCGCTCACCATAGGTTTGTCAACCTGTGGTGGGCTTGAATCATCAAAATTATTGCATTTAAGAAAATCATTCCAACAGTCCTGATGTAACCCCAAATGACAAACCACAAGCATTTTAATTAACCCAAAATGAAAAAGGCTATTATCGGCCTGGTTTCATTTGTACCTTTTGGACATTTTAAACAGACTCCTATGCAAGTAGTAAGGCATATTAAGCTCATAGCCTATGAAAACCATAAGTAGCCAAAGGTGGTACAGGAAAATGAAACCATACCAGCCCTCACATGTGATGAATTGCTTGGTTACCATCAGCAAGTCGTGCCATCGTTGCTTGAGCATATTCGCAGGCAAACCTTTGTCACAGGAGCTCACTCTTCGTGACTGGAAGAGCAATGTCCACGGGACATCTTCCACTTTACAATTTTTTGACCATCTCTGTCCGACAGGAGGCAGACCGGTAGCTAGATTGAGAAATTGCTCATCAATTTCCAATTGCACATCCCCAACCTTGGCTCGACAACCATCAAAGGTTAATGCAAATTGCCGAGCCACGCTAGGGTTATAGCCATCAAACTTTCGTATGAATGAGAGCCATCCGAATTCCTCAAGGTCACTGTAAGCACCATCAAACATCAATAATTCCTAGCAACCATTGGGTTCAGCCCTTACAACTGGAGCCATGGTCCGGGCTCATGGTAGGGTTTGGATAAACAACAAAACACAAGAGCAAGGATCGTTTGGGCTAACAGCTGCAAACGATGAAAGGGGAAGTGAATTAATGGTACGCGTGCGAGGGTGGTGGGATTATCACCGACATGCAACATAGTAATGACAAGGTACAACGTTGTTCAATCAATCATAACCAAAAATCAAACTATTCGGCCAACCCAAGGATTAAACGGTGGATAGTAAACCAATGCGCCAATCTATGGTTTGAAATCATGAATGTTCAACGTTAAATCAAACCCAAATTTTAACCAATGCACCATTGTATAACTTCAAACTATTGCCATTCCAAATGAAATCAGTCTCATATGTTACCCATGCGCTTGTTGCATAATGTGTAATCAAAGTTTATAAAACATTGTGATAAGAGATTTCATAAAATCGATAAGCCAAGAGCTTGTAATAGTAAGGATCACATCATATAAAAACCAAAATCAACCATGTCCTTTATATAATCCCATAATTTACATGCTCAATGCCTTATCACTGAAATAAAAATCGAGTTGCGCAATCAAAGCAAAAGTAGGCAAATATACACAGTTCGAAAAATCATTCCAGCCACTTAATAATAAACCAAAGGTAAGTACCAACCAGAATGTCGATGAGAAGATCATGACAATTAAAATAATGATGGAGGAGTTTTCACGCTTTCAGTCGTGAAAACTAAATTGAAACCAATTTGCAAATGTTGCAAGGAAAGAAAAATATCATCCTTTTGCAAAATGCGACGTCAATTTGAAGTTTAGAAGACGTAGGTGTAGGCAGCTTTTAGGGCAACAGAAAAAATTGTATTGGCTGCCAACACCCACTTATGACAAAGATATGTACTCCATTGCACAAGTATGTCACTAGTGAAGAAATTACATTCTCAGGAAGGAGACATTCATCCACACTAATCATAAGCCTCTACAGTTCATGTAGACACAAGGAAAATTGGAGAATGACTGCCATACGAAGTGGTCCACATACTTGCAACAGTTTTATTTCAACATCAAGTATAAGACAAGGAGAACAACCACATCATTGACTTCCTCGGTCGATCTCCATTGGATGCACTAACCACAATGCTACACTCATGTAGACATGAGACCTTCAGATGACACCAAATCTATGAGAAAGATCCTGAGTTCACCAATACCTACCATATGTTGCGAACAAACACAGTTTTCATTGATTTTCATCTACAGGATGGGTTATTTTGTCATTTAGGCCATATTTTCATTCCATCAAGCAAGCGTGCGAAGATAATTTGGGAAGCTCACTATAGTCGAGTGGCAGGAAACTTTAGCGTAGAGAAGACAGTGGCAATGTTGTAGCAACATTTCTATTTGTCGAAACTACGATAGGATGTCAGCAAGTATATCAGGTCATGCACAGTCTGCGCTATTTCCAAAACAACCATTAAGAAACAAGGCATGTACACCCCTCTTCCTACTCTTGACAAGCCCTGGTAATCCATCTCGATGGACTACATGTCGGGCCTTCCTTCAACCAAGAAGATAAATGACTGTGTTTTCTTGGTTGTTGATCTATTTTTCAAGATGGAGAATATGGTCACCTACAAGAAGAGCATCATAGCAAAGGCCACTACCAAGATCTTCTTCAAATGACTGTGGGTACATTTTGGGATACCACAAACCCTCATCTCCTATTAGGACATATGATTCCTCGGCACATTCTGATCAAGCCTATGGTCATGGATAGACACCAAGATCATCAAATCCATGACCTTCCACCCCCAAATGGATGGTAAAACTGAGGTCATCAATAGGACGATCATGCATATTTTTTTCATATAAAATTCCAAGCATTCTCTCACATGGGATGAGATTCTTCCCTATGTTCAACAAAGTTACAACATATCCATACATAGTTCAACCCGACATAGCCTCTTTCAGGTGGGATTGGGATTTGAACCATTGGGTCCCATGGATGTTGCACTACCCCTTGTGTCCACACAGGAAGAATCATCCCATGTGCAAACCGAAGGTGAAAAAGCCTCCCGGTTCACTAAACGAATCCAACACATCCACCAATAGGTTTAGGATATTTTTTAGAAGTCCAATGCCAAGTACAAGTAGCGCCCTGATCAACATCAGGTGCCACACAATTTTTAAGTGGGAGATTAAGTTTGGTTTCACTTACAGAAAGAATGCCTTACAAGACCCCATCAAAAGCTTCTTCCACTTCGCTATGGACCTTATACCATCACCAAGGTTGTGGGAATAGATGATTTTAGGGGCTAAATTTCGCAAATGGGCTAATTTTCCATGCTTTTTCCCAAAAAAGAATTCACCGATTTCCATTTTTTCTAAAAATGATTCACTCAAATTCCATAGAATAAAATAATTTTACCTCAACAATCGCCAAACTTTTATAGAAACTATACAAAATCCTTAGAAATTTGAATATTTTTACAAAAGTATTGCCAAACATTTTACATTTGGCATATTAAGGACCAGTAAGATTAGACTAGGTTTATACATTTTAATATAAATTTTCATCCTCAAAATTATCCCTGGTTATGGGTGACAATGCTTTTGAGCTTAACATTCCTCCCTTCCTTGGATTGCACAAAGTGTTTAATGTGGACCTCCTTCAACCATACTTTCCACCATTATTGGAAACCTCGTAGGTAGAAAAACAATTGACACCGATAGATCTCAACCATGATTGCATGGAATAGACATCCACTGATTAGATCATGGAAACACAGGTCAAGATCACTCACCAACATAATTTTAATCTTTATCATGTTTTCAAATTAGGGCAGCTCCTGCACCAAGGAAAGTGGCTCACCCGTGGCCAAATTCAGCAAAAATTTATTCATCTAATAGGGGAACTCAATGCAATGGATACCATTGCTTCCTAAGGGGGGAGGATTGATCCATGTGGATATCGGTGGCCAACCACCTATCCCAACTGCCTCACATAAATATTTCATCTTGGCAATTTAAGTTTTCATCTTGGCAGTTATTTTCTAGCTTTTCAGGTCCTAAACTTCTAGGGTCATTTTGAGTCCCTAACCAACACTTTTTGCACCCCCCACGGTAACATTGTAGATAGAGTCATATTTTGATGCCATAATGTGTATTCCTCATATAGACCTTTCCAATGGGTTATCGTGTGCCTAAAATGGAGATCGTATGAAAATGTTACGACCCCTGGAAGTTGATGTACCAACTTACCCCAACGGGGCCCGCATGACTATTGACGCTTCATCTCCTAGGGTTAGGTTTTTGGATGTCTAGGGGTTTGGAATTCATTTTTGATGTAAAAAGGCCTTTGGAGCCTCATTGTACTCATCTTCTTTTGAATGAGCGTAGCCGTCACATATCTTCTCAAAGATAACCTCCCACCATTCTAGCAAGCTTGTTTCAGTCTGCATTTTATAGTTTCAACATATTTCTTATTTAATAGAAGTCAAGTTTTATTTTATCTTTGTTATTATTCACTATGTATTTGTGTTAATATTATATATCTATGTTTTCATTTCGTTCTTCTCATAAATCGGGACCATTAATACTACCTATTTTTTAGACAATACTAACATATTTGACTTTGGCATGTCAAAATGAAGCTCCACTTCTTTAAGTATTTTCTGGTGGTCTTCTTGAATCTTGTCTTCCTTCTCTTTCTATATCTAAATGGTGATATTTTCCATCAATTTATTTCTTCCTTCATCAATTCTAGATACCATTTATAATTTTACCTCATCTGTGTATAGGAATTCTTCGATACTCTTGATAATTTCCTCTTCAAGTATTTTTTTAGTCTCTTCATGATCTGGATTTAGGATCAGAACGAACTGATTATAGACTGAATACCATAAACATAGAGATAGGAAGAATAACACAAATATGCAGTGAACAATATCTTCTATTAAATAATGAAATAGGATGAAACTGTAAAACTGTAGAACTGAAACTCGCTCGAATGGTGGTAGTTATCTCTGAGAAGAGATGTGGTTGTTACACACATCTATATGAGAAGAATGGATTACAGTGAGGATCCATAGGCTCATTTCATATTACTCAGGAATTCCAAAACCCTAGACATCCATAAACCTAACCCTGGAAGGTGAAACGCCAAAAATCATGTGGGCCCTATGGGTAAGTTGGTGTAATTTGGTACCTCAACTTCCTAGGGTCGTAAATTTTTCATATGACCTTTGTTTTAGGCACATGATATCCATTTGAAATGTATTTTAGATAAATACACATTATGCCCTCAGACTTTGACTCCATCTATAGTCTGACTATGGCGAGCCAAAAAAACAATGTTTAGGGCCTCAAAACAACCCTGAAAGTACAACAAGATGTGTCGACATGAAAATGTACAAAATAGGACAGTTGGATTAGGTGAGAGGCCACCTGTATCCACCTGGAGAATGTGTGAGGCTTCAAACATCCCCAGAAGTGTATAACTCACAATTATAAAGCAATACAAAAAGATGTGTTGAACAAAAATGTTCCCAAGGAGCTAGTTGGAATAGGTGGGTGGCCACCAATATCCATCTAGATCAATCCTTCCCCCTTAGGAAGAAATGGTCTCCATTACGTTGAGTTCCCCTATCAGATGAGGAAACTTCTGTTAGATTTGGGCTCGGGTGATCCACTTGTCTTGGTGGAGGATTTTCCCTGCCTTGACAATCTGATAAAACTGGATATGTTGTTGGCGAGTGCCCTTGACCTGTGTGTCCACTATATGATTGGTGGATTATTGTTCCATGAAATCAAGGTTGAGCTCTGTTGGTGTCAGTTGTTCGACGATCTCATAGGTTTCCAATAATGGTGGAAAATATGGCCGAAGGAGGTCCACATTGAATACTGGATGCAGACCAAGGAAGGGTGGAGTGTTGAGCTCAAAATAATTTCTACCCATAGCCTTGGTGATAGTGTAAGGCCCATAATGAAGTGGTTGAAGCTTTTGATGGGGCCCAGTGAGACGCTCCTTCTAGATATGTCACTAGAATTTGTCGCCAACCTGAAACTGGTGTGGTACCTTGTGTTTATCATGATGTTGCTTGTACTTAGCATTGGATTTATGCAAAAGATCCTGGACCTGTTGGCAGATAGGTTGAATCCACTCAATGAATCTGGTGGCTTTGTCGACCACAGACTGATCAGGGGAAGATTTTCTTTGTGCGATGGCAAGAGGAAGTGCAACATCAATGGGTCCTAGGGGTTGGAATCCTAGACCCACTTGAAATGGTCTATGGCCGCTGGAACTATGGAGATCCTTATTCTAACTATGTTGGAAATATGGGAGACTCTCATCCCATGTACGAGGATGCTTAGAATTGTACATGCACAGAATTTTCACAATCATTCGATTGATGACCTTGGTTTGGCCATTGGTTTAGGGGTGGAACAAAGTGGATTTTGTGAGCTTGGTGTCCAACAGAGACCAGAGACTCGACGAAAATACTTTGAGGAACTTGTTGTCTCATTCAGAGATGATGGTCTGTGGTATCCCAAAGTGAACCCAAACTCGTTCGAAGAAGGGATTGGCAGTATTGATTGATGTGACAGTCTTCTTATAGGCTGTGAGGATGGCCATCTTCGAAAATGGATCAATGACCACAAGAACACGGTCATTTTCATGCTTGGTGGATGGAAAACGATACATGTAATCCATGGAGATGGACTCCCACGACTTCTTAAGAATAGGAAGAGGGGTGTATAAGCCTTGCTTCTTGATGGCTGGCTTGGAAATGGCACAGGTAGTGCAATATCTGATATACTTTTTGACATCTAGTTGAAGTTTTGGCCAATAAAAATGTTTCTGAAGGATGGCCATAGTTTTATCTACACCAAAATGTCCTACCACCCAACTGTAATGGGATTCCCAAATCATCTTTGCATGCTCGCTTGTAGGAACACAGAGATGGCCCAGGTGGCATAAGAGTTTGTCCTGAATGTGAAAATTAGTGGCACTGGAGCCTATACCCAATAGCTTATAGGTGGTGGCGAAGTATATATCTTGTTGGTAAATTTGGGGGCACTCCAATGTTTCATGTCCACAAGAATGGAGTATAATGGTAAGTGCAACCACAGGAGGTCGACTGAGGAATTCAGTGACACGATTGGAGATACCTTTCTTATACTTGATGTTGAGATGGAATTGTTGCAGGTAGGTGGACCACTTATGTTGGCAGTCGTTATGAAATTTCCCCTGTGTCTGTATGAACAACATAGGCTTATGATTAGTGTGTATGATCGTCTCTGTCCCCATAATGTAATGTTTCCATTGATGGTAGGCTTGTACAATGGAATAAATTCCCTTGTCATAGGTGGGGTATTTATGGACAGTATGAGAGAGCGTCTCACTATGGTATGCCACCAAATGCCCATGTTGAGTGAGAACTACGCCCACAGCATAGTCATATGCATTAGTCTCAATCTTTTATGGTTTTTGTTGATCAAGCAAGGAGAGTACTGGAGTTGAGCATAAATGATGTTTCATATCTTTGAATGCTCGTTGTTTCTCCTTCCCCCACATGAACCTGGCCCTTCCACTGCCCTTGGTCACCTGGTTGAGGGCCCAGGAAATATGAGAGAATCCCAACATGAAGAATCAGTAAAAATTGGTGAGTCCTAAGAAGCTCGGTCAGTGTGGTCGGGGCTAGCCAGTCACAGATGACTTGGATCTTAGTTGGATAAACATGTACCCCATGATCATCAACAATGTAGCCGATGTATTGGACCTTGTTCATGCCAAAATATCATTTTTTCAAGTTTCATAAAGCTTGTGTTGTCGTAGAGTGCTCAAAACCTGTTGACTATGTCGCATGTGCTCCTCCGACGTTCTATTGAAGATGAGGATGTCATCCAAATATACTAACCACAAAGGAGTTGGTGAAGGGTATCAATACATTGTCCATCAACCTCATGAAAGTGGCTAGTGCATTTGTTAAGCTAAATGGAATGACTAGCCATTCATAGAGACCTTCCTTAGACTTGAAGGTTGTCTTCCATACATCTGTTGGTTCAATGGGAACCTGGTGGTATCCAGACTTCAGTTCAATCTTGTTGAATAACTTTCCCCCCTTGAGTTGGCCAAGAAGGTCATCAATCTTGGGAATGGGATAACAATTCCTGACTATGGTTGTGTTTAATGATTTGTAATCAATGAATATTTGCCAAGTCCCATCCTTCTTTTGCACTAGTACAATCAGGCTTCCACAAGGGGAGGATTTGGGTCCGATGTGCCCTTTTTGAAGAAGATCCTGGATCTACCACCTGATTTTGTCATTCTCCATCAGCGAGCGTCGATATACTGGTCCATTAGGTAGAGGTGCGTCGGGGGTCAAATCAATTGGATGATTAACTTGGTAGTGTGTCAGTACCCATGTAGGTGAGACAAAGATGTCTCTGTATTCTTCCACAATCCCATCCACTTTCTTTTGCTACAAAGAGAGGTGTTATGTAGAGGCCACAGATGTGACAGTGACCTTCTTCTTACTATGAGCACGGATCACAATGAAGATGAGCTTCCCGATCTGTGAAATGATCTTATTGCATTGCTTAGCAGAGATTATAGAAATAACAGTAGGCGGTGCCACCTCTAGGATCATGTACAATTGTCTACCCAAAGTAATAATAACACTGCAGGGTCTAGACTCATACACAACATGATGCTTCCACAAATATGGTTGTCCAAAAATAACATCACAAACTTCAAGAGGATAAATACCACACATACCTCATCTTTGAAAGGCTTGATGTCATAGGACAAATGACATTGTTTACTAACACTGAGATCTCTTCCTTGATGAAGCCAGTCGATGGTGTAGGGTTACAGTTGTGGTGTCGTTGGCAGGTTCAACTGCTTGATGACCTCTACTGAAATAAGATTCTTCTAACTACCATTGTCGACAATGAAGTGAATTGGAGCCCCCTTGACCCACATCTGTGAGTGAGAGAGGAATTCCCCTTCCTCTGCTTCTTCTAGTTCTCTTGGCCAGACTTTGGTGGTAGCGACCGTGGCACTGGGTTCAGCATCGATAATCCGCTTCCCTCCTTCAAGATCTGACTCAGAATCAGAATCGACGTATGACTCAGAAGCCTTCATCTCAACCATGAGGGAATTTTTGGAGCAGCATTCGTCGGTGTTGTGCCAAGCAATTTTATGGTACTCACACCATTTTCCCATGTCCTTCTTCGTCTTCTCGTTGCCCTTCTTTTGTTTCATCTTGGACGGATTGTCCTGAGGTTGGCCATCATGAATTGGTCCCCTGATGTGTGGGTTGGGGTTTCCTTTTCCCTGCTTTGTTTGTGAGGGGTTTGCAGATCCAAACTCTCATCATTTCTGCTTAAATTTTTGCTTGATCTTGACAGCATATCTATAAGTTGTGACCAATGAGGAGATGTCCAGGAACTCCATTTTTCTTGTAATGTATCTATTCAAAAAGTTGCAGTATTTGAGCACCAAATGATGCTTAGAATCTTTGATACCCAATTTGGTGCAGAGGGTATGGAAAATATTGGTGAAGTCTGGTACTGTCTGGTCCCTTTCTTGACATAGGGTGGTCCATCTAGTGTATCGGTATCTTTGATACCCAATTTGGTGCAGAGGGTATGGAAAATATTGGTGAAGTCTGGTATTGTCTGGTCCCTTTCTTGACATAGGGTGGTCCATCTGGTGTATTGGTCCTTGTAGATTCCAACAAGGTAGTATTATTCTTTAATGGTGTCCTAAAAGGAATCCCATGTAGGGGCCACCACAAAAATTGCATATTCCTCCATGGCCCTTTTTTGAAAGTAGGTATCCCAATAGGAGTGCAAAAGTGATATTGTCTCGATCGAAAAAATTGTGAATTGTAAAATATCTTTCAAGAAGATTTAACCATTTATCTATATTATCTGCATCTATCAATCCTTAAAATAATGGAATATCAAAATTTACCTGTACCTTGAAGGGGGTTGCATGCCTGCCTGATGAAGATGCTTCTTTCGTGGGCACCCATCGAAGGATCTGTGTGAAGTTGTCCATTATTTCGTTCCTTTTTCATGTGAGGGCTTCCTCGAGAAACATTTTAATAGGATTTCCTGCTCCATCATCTTTATTTTTTTCTACCATGGATTGTTGTCGAGCTCGGCGCGGTCTATCTGGTAATAGCTCAACTGGTTCGAGTTCCAACTTCTTGTACCCAGACCTTGTCAGGGACATGCACGAAGAAAAATAAATGAAGAGCAGACCGCTCTAATACCACTGATCTGTATTTAGGATTGGATGAACTGATCACAGACTGAATACCATAAGCATGGAGACAGGAAGAATAACACAAATATTCAGTGAACAATATTTTCTATTAAATAATGAAATAGGCTAAAAATATAAAATTGCAGAACTAAAACTTGTTCGAATGGTGGTAGCTATCTCTAAGAAGAGATGTGGCTGCTATGCCCATCTGTCTAAGTAGAATGGATTATAATGAGACTCCATAGGCCCTTTTCATATTACTCATCAATGCCAAAACCCTATACATCCAAAAACCTAACCCTAGAAGGTGAAACGCCAAAAGTCATGTGAGCCCTATGGGTAAGTTGGTGTAATTTGGTACCTCAACTTCCTAGGGTCATAACTTTTGCATATGACCTCTGGTTTAGGCGCGTGATAGCCCGTTGGAAAGGTATTTCAGAGAACTACACATCTCTTCTTTTGAAAATACTTCTTCTTTCAATCTCTTGAGCTCATCTAGCATTTTTTTATTATGGTTTTGTAATCTACAAATTTATTCATCCTTCTTGAATTCGCTCATATTTTTTTTCTTTAAGTTATTAACCTCATTAATGAGTGATTCATTAAGTAATTTCAACTTACACAATTGATCTCTCTTATTCTTAATATCTTCTTTTAATTACTCTTTATCTTTTCTATAATTTGGAAAATTATTCTTTAGCTTTATTAAATTCATTGTCAATTGTATGCACGTCTTCTATTTTTTAGTCCTTGATCCTTTTTTTAGGAACAAATTTTAAAATACTTCCCATGTGAGGTTTCAACTAGTATATTTATCAATATTCATCCACCACTCCCAAGCTTCACCATAAAATTAATTACTTGCTACCTTAGATGGTTTTAGGGGTTAAATTTTTCTAATGGGCTAATTTTCCATGGTTTTCCCAAAAAAATGATTCACCAATTTCCATTTTTTCTAAAAATGATTCACCCAAATTCCATAGAATAAAATTATTTTACCTTATATTTTGCCAAAATTTTATAGAAACTATATAAAATTCTTAGAAATTTGAATACTTTTAAAAAACTATCACCAAACATTTTACATTTTGCATATTAAGTACTAGTAATATTAGCCTAGGTTTCTACATTTTATTATAAATTTTCATCCTTAAAATTATCCTTGCTTGATACAAAAGGAGTTTTACAACTTTCCCTTATCATGCTCACCCAATCCAAGGGATTGATTTCATATTTATATTCATCTCCATGAAAGTTATGTATTGCCATTGTTTCTTAATTGAGGCCTAACCCAAACCCTCAACTTACAACCTCATCATATTAACAGTAATGATCTCAAATAGTTATTATCTTTTTCCAAGCATATTCTCCCATATTTTCTCTTTCCATTGACTTTTGAATCAGCTAAACCTAACATCCCAATAAAAATTTATTTAAATTAACATACCTTTTAAAACCGTTATTTTGATATTGTCTTGTTGGTCTAACTTTCTCCTAATGTATATTTGAAATTTTGGCCCTTATGAGTATTAAATTTCAACCTACAGTATTTTGATATGTCTTCTAAGAAATGCCATGTATTTGACCAAATTCCAATGTGCTAATAGAAATCTATGGTAACTTTCCCAAAACTTGTTCTTTTTGTCCCTTTAAAGTGAGTGAACTTGTATGGCCTTCCACATGTCCAATTATTATTATCTACTTACAAAATTTTGAATTGAAATATGATGGTCCAAATTATTTCCATTTGAAACTAGTGACACTCAATTTGGATATTTCTATAATTATATATGATCATTTTGAGACTAGTTTTAGGACTAGTC
>JASDQU010105211.1:41814-57293 GCA_032191745.1 Picea mariana
ATCTCCTTCTTGGCAGTAATCTGTGAAAGGGAACCTCTTACCTTGATCCTTTAAACCTTAGCCCTTCAGAAATCCATATTACATAGGGACGTCTCCCTTGGACTAGCCATCCTAAATAGAAAGAGCTCCCCATCGAGGTGACAGTGGGTGGGGAAGCTCCTGTTACGTTGGTTTTAAGCCTTGACTCAAGCTACTTAAACCTTTCCTACAAACCGTGCGATAACAAGGCCTAACCCAAACCCTCAACTTACAACCTCATCATATTAACAATAATGATCTCAAATAGTTATTAACTTTTTCCAAGCATATTCTCCCATATTTTATCTTTCCAATGACTTTTGAATCAACTAAACCTAACATCCCAATAAAAATTTATTTAAATTAACATACCTTTTAAAACCTTTATTTTGATATTGTCTTGTTGGTCTAACTTTCTCCTAATGTATATTTGAAAGTTTGGCCCTTATGAGTATTAAATTTCAACCTACAGTATTTTGATATGTCTTCTAAGAAATGCCATGTATTTGACCAAATTCCAATGTGCTAATAGAAATCTATGGTAACTTTCCCAAAACTTGTTCTTTTTGTCCGTTTAAAGTGAGTGAACTTGTATGGCCTTCCACATGTCCAATTATTATTATCTACTTACAAAATTTTGAATTGAAATATGATGGTCCAAATTATTTCCATTTGAAACTAGTGACACTCAATTTGGATATTTMTATAATTATATATGATCATTTTGAGACTAGTTTTAGGACTAGTCAAAAACCCTAACTCCCACARATCACCTTGAAAATTATCGYGAATCYAAATATGAAATTTTCACCACAGTKTTGAGATATTTCTCCTCGTTCTATTACAATTTTCACTATCCAATATGTCCAAAAAAAGGTTATGATTGTTTTTCCAAGAACATCTATTTGAGACTAGTTTTAGGACTAGTCAAAAGCCCTAATTTCCACCACTTATATTTCTGAAAGTATAACGAACCAAAATCTAAAACATTTTACCATAGGTACTAAATTATTTATCCTCGTGCTCCAAAAATATTCATTATTTTAAACTTCACAGAAAAAACATTATAGTGAAAATTTCAAGATGGACCATTTGAAGGAGCCAAACCCTAGGATCATATGCCCTAAAACCAAATGTTATGATACAAATACTTAAAATAGAAAAATAAACCAAAGTACCTAAAATTTACACCAAATGTGAGTGTGGAACACAACTCCAAGATAAATGATAGATATGATTTACATAATAAATCCTTAAAGAATAGGAGAACCTTCTCCAAATACCCCAATAGATTCATACATCCAAATCACATGTTCTTCCATAATGACTACATGGTATCTATATATACCTATTCAAACATTGCACATGTGGCCCCTTTATTAGGTTGACCACTATTGCATATACATTTAACCCCATATATCCTCCTTTGGGATCGCATCATATACATTTAACCCCATATATGCCCCCCTTGGGGTCATATCAACATATTTGAAATCATAACTGCTACTATGATTTTATTTAATCCCTCATAAATATAACCATAGGATTTAATTATTAAAACTAGTTTGAAATTATTTAAGATTCATTAATTCTAGGTGCAAATAATAAGCCTACTCTAGTTGCAAAATTATATTAAATAAGAAAGCCAAAACTTTTTTAAATAAACCATTCACTAAATAATTAAAATTTCTATAGACTGTATTTACCATCAATCTTGTTTCATAATTGAATTTCTTAAACAATCTTTTATATATATATATATATATATATATATATATATATATATATATAAAGTAAAAACACCTCATCATGATAAGCTTAAAGGCACATAGCATGTCTTATTTGGAAAAGAAAAAACACTCAACGTGTTAGAATTGAACACACATGGCATAACACATTTCACTCCTAAAATAACTTTAAATGTAAGAACTTGTTATTTGGAAAGGAAAAAACCCTCAATGTTGGTCTTAGATGAAGATCACAAGAGATATTTCACCACTTAAATAGCTCTGAATGTGAAGGCTAATATTATTTGGAAAGACTAAAATCCTCAACATCATGTTGGGCTTGAAGGCACATAATACAACACATTTCAGGACTACATAAGACATTATTGTTACACATTATGAATATGAATTATGTTTTCTCTACCTAAGAGGATTCAAATGTGTTCCTTGCACTTTTGGGATAAGATTTCATGAAGAATCTACCTATACATCAAATGTGTACTATTATATCATTGAGAATTATTCTCATGTAATTCATGCCATCGCTATAATGTATTATTTATCTTCCTATGTTGTAATCAGAAAATCAGTGTTTTGTTGGTGTTGTGGACCTCATCTAGAGCACCCACAAGATCCATCATGCACACGAGTTTGCACATTTTGTCTAACAAGTTTATTTCCATGAATTTAAAATAATGATTGGTTTTCTCCACAGGAACTTGATTTTGTTTTGTTTAAAGCTTATGGAACACAAGAAACATGTACTTTATATCCAAATTTATGGTTATATAGAGTAGAATTTGTTTTCAAATATTAATAAACAATTGGATACTTTATTGGAAAAATTAGAAAATTGAAGTGTTGAATTCGACATATGGACTAGTAATTCATGATGCTGTAAAAATCAAAAGAGAGTAATAGTGACAATGGGGAATTTGTGTTGAAGGTATGCATCACGCCTAAAGTCACATTTAAAAGTGTAAATAAAACTATCATGGAACAATAGATGTAAATGTAGAGAGACACCAATTTAGATAGGAGGCTTTTTGTGTATGATGTCCAAAAGAGTGTTTTAAAAATAAAAATATAGAGTTAAGAGCTTGTAAGTAAATCTCTCTTACTTGATTCAAGAATCTCATTATAATGGAGAATCTCTCTTACTTGATTCAAGAATCTCATTATAATGGAGAACATATGATTGTTTAGGAGCTTACTTATATAGAAATCCTAACCAATTAGTTCAAGAAGAAGAAAAAAAGTCATGATGCTTATCTCATTATAATAGAGAACATATGGTTGTTTAGGAGCTTACTTATATAGAAATCCTAATCAATTAGTAGTATGTTTCTAGCTTTATAGTTCAAAAAGAAAACAAAAGTCACGATGCTTACTCTATAGCTAAAAATAAACCAACCAATGAAGCCATTGGATCAATAAAAAATAAAAAAAAGTTGGGTGTCACGCTTCTTCTTAACAGCCTTTAGCAGGTATCTAGTTGAGGGAACCATACATCCTTGAAGGTATGGTTTACAAAGGGGCATCCATCCATTTAGTAATAAATATCTAGATTTCTATGCACAATTTGTATAGCAATCATGGTGAAAATAGAAAAGAGAACAAAATTTGTAGTTGTGGAGGACGAGCACAATGTCGTTTACCTTGCCTTCTTCACTACTTTGGCGTAGAATAATACAAACAATATATAAAGGATAATGTAGAAAATTTATCAGCATGGAAATGGAGAATGGTTGTGAGTTAGGTGGCCAAAGAAATCAATAATTTCAACAATGTCTAATTAATGAGATGAAGAAAATTAGGTGAATGGGTGTGCATAGGAGATGCAATTATTTGAGAAATATTTGTTGGTCCAACCATCATTCTCTTGTTCAATCAATTACTTTGTGTCATTTAAGCATTAATTTATTACTTTGTTCTATTCAAAACCAAGTGCACAGTTTGAGTTAATATCATCTATCAGAAAATTAAGTGCATTCAATTTTTGACCAATGTTAGATTTTTTTTTTAATTATTTTTTAAAATAATTTTGACATTCTAACAAATACTTGAAAAACATTGTCTTCCACCAAGAGTATTTAGTCTCATAATTATTATGAAAAAGAAAAATTGTATTATACATTTATAAAATTATTTAAAATATATATATTTTTTTTTAAATAATATTTTTTCCAAAAACATGGGAGAACTACATAAAAATTATGCAAATCAATGCAAAGTTAAAGCACTTTGACTTCTCACTGAAAATTGTAATCCGTCTGTGGCATATACTAATAAAGAGCTTTAAAAAGGTAATATTCACCATTAATCTATGAACCATTAAGTATTTTGTAATGAATAAATTAAAACCATATTTAAAAAAAAAAAATTAGGATTTATATTTTATTATGTGATTATTCAAATACATAGGAAGAGATGTATAGATAATGTTAACTAAGATAAGTTTAAATTTTAGAGACAAAGAATTTATGAGGTTATGAGGGGTGAGAAGCAATTATCTATAATCATTTTGAGCATTAAAGAATAACATGTGTGTAGGTAATTATTCAGAGACATTGAAGGTGAAATGAGGGTTTCCACAAGTGAATGAAGACATTAAGATCAAGCATGTGCACCTTTTGTCTATGTTTAGCAAAGCCAATGATCCATTTTGCTAGCAAAGGAAAATTTCACTTAATTTTCACTAGCTTGTATCACAAGTGGTGGAGTGAAAGAGTCGAGTGTCTTCATTGTCTAAATTACAAATTCTCATCCCCGTTAAATAGCAATGGTAATAATCTATCGAATAACAATGGTAATAATATTGATGATAATATTATTCCTATTGATGCCTTTGATATTGCTTCGTTGGATGATATTATTCCTCTTGATGATGTTGGTACTGCTTCTGAGCATCTAGATCCACAGGTCAAATATGAAATATGTATAGAAACAATCTTACCTACAAAGAAGACATATGTTATTCTCCACTACCTTCATCCATTCCATGTATAATGTCTAAGTGTTATTGATAATAGAACCGTAGAATGGAGGTAATCACTCAAGATAGAGAGAGACGAGTTATGTGGAAGAGCATAGGTGCATGTAAGATTTTTGCAGGAGTTCGATTAGCATAGTTCTAAATCCAGTTGACAAGGATAGGGTCTAAGTTGTCAAGGCCTAAATGGTGATGATGGAGTCTAAAGGACTTAACTATTCATCTCATCTGAAGGAGGGTCAGTCGATCTAGGAAACACCTCAATTCAATCTACATGGAATTTAACAAGGGAGGAGATCATAGGGGTTCCTCCCACTGAAGAAGGACACGTTGGACATTCTTGGAGAGATGAATGAAGGTTTAGGTATGGGTGGTATATGAGGTGGACAAGGGGTAAGAGAAGTATATGGAGAGACTCATGAGGGCCTTAATGACACATTTTTTATCCCACATGTGGAGCACCATGTTTTGGATCCGATGCATCTCTAATATACTCTCCCTAGCATTGAAAGTGATGGATCCATTAATTGAGTGAACGAAGGTGATAGAATGTTTATTTCCCTAGTGTTTCTCTATGGATATTTGGAACTACATCTCTGCAACTCAACCCGAAATGAAAATGATCAATAGGAGACATGGTTTATTAGTAAACATTTGGATCTTATCCCAATGAGCAGCTTAATGATCATGGAAGTAAGGATCCTAGGGAAACCTTTGTTGGAAAGAGAAAAAAAAATAAAGAGGAGGAAATGCATCAATAAAATTTCTGATCAGGTAAGAATAAGTTTGGATTCCAAAACTAGGTTAAATAATGTAATGGAATTGTAAAAGAAGGTTGTAGTTGGTCATTTTCTGGGGAAGAAGATGTCTTGTAAGTTCTTGAAGGAGTATGGAAGTTAGATTTTGAACCTCTGGTGGGTTATGCACCACACATAATGACATTGGAATAGGGACAGTTGGTCTAGGTTTTAAATTTGGCTTGAGAGATCAATAAATTATTATAGATCAAGTGGAAATGGGGTGTCCAAAATCTTTTCCTGAAGAAGTGGCACACTAATTTTGATGCCAAAACAACTTGAGTTGACATATTTCTAGTTTGGGTTTGAATACCCATGTTGTATCTTGTTTTATGGTTGGAGGTCGATATATTTTCAAAAATAGTAATCTCCCTTGATTCACATTACAAAACTAGCTCATCCTTTTAGGATACTAGATACTTCAAGATAGCTAAAATATTATTGGGTCTAGAAACTAGCAAAGGCTTGTTAGACAAATTGGTTATTCAAATAGATAAATACCAATATCAATTAAATATTGATTATGAAGGTATAACCTTCTAGTGTGGATGATGTGATAGCTACAAACACTTAGCAGTGTATCGTAATGATTCTTTATAGAGAAAGGTATGGGCTCAAAGGAAGTAGCCACAAGCGGTGTGACCAGTCTTGTCGAAACCCCCTCAAAGTATTTAAAGGGAATTTTTTCTAATATAAAAGAGACATTTGAAAGGAACCTCAATCAATATACTAGAACTAGAAAAGAAATCTTTAGCCTTGGGTATTCACAATGAACTAAGCCTAGATGCCACCAGTGACAACAAGTGTAACACCTTGTTTTTCCCAATCATTGTAACTATGTTATGACATCGTATAATGTTACTATGAAGCATGTAATCGTGATATTGGTTAACAGAAAACACCAAAAAACTGACTAAGAGGGAAAATCCTTGAGTATTAGCCATGATATCACAAGTGGGAATTGATGAAGTAGATTGGTGTGGTGGAGTTGAGATGTTTCAGTGAAGAAAATAGAAATCTTTCTTAGCAATCTAGCATATACTTGCAAGACATAAATACACACCTACCATCATACTTGAAACTGCATGGAGCCACTTGACCAATGATGGAAAAACAGGATTGGTGGTTGAAGTAGTTATAACTGCTGACATATCGGATTTATTAAAGAGGGAAAGATCAATTAAAAACATGACAGAAGAACTCCTTAGATTTCCACTTCAAATTTCAGATCACCGACTGTAGGTTGCATCTAACAGTAGTCACAGGGATCCTGAGGAACTATGTGGAAGAAGATACTAAAGGTGGAAAACATCATCGAGATGTGCAAATGCAGTAGGAAAAATAGGAAGAATGAAGGAGAAGTCAAGAGTTGCTTCCAGGAAGAGTAAGAAAAAAACGTTCCTAGGAAATTATAAGAGTAAGTGGAAGTGTGAAATGGTTCTCACAAGAATCCATAGAGAACATAATGAGTTGTAGAATCATGGTTGGATGAAGTGGTGAGGAGGAGACTCGTGCACTTTCTCTGATAAATAGAGTTGTTGGGAAGTTTTCTTGAGGATAATAGGAAGCTTTCCCAAAATAATAATGGTCACCCTAGAATAGAGAAGACCCGGATCCATACTAGAGAGATAGAGGGTCACGAATTGGTGCTTACTCGAAAGAAATCGACACCAGTAAGGGGAGGTTGTTGATGGATTGTATAGCAAAGAAGGGGCTCCCTTGTGTGGAGGAAATCTAGTTGGGAAGGTACCTGATAAAACCTTGGAGGACCTAAGCTGAGTGGGAAGAGGGAAACTTATTTTATTTCCAGTGGAGTGAAGGAGAGTAACCATCTTGGACCATTTAGTTTGGAAATTAGCTGAATCAATCCCCTTTTGATATCATGGCTTGAAACGGGGGTGGAATGTTGTAGGAAGGCACTCTACAACAAAACCTAAGGTTGGGAGGAAAGGATTCCTCTCTCAATCATTTGGTTGGTGGACATATTTCACTAAAAATATAAGTACTTAACTTGACATGTTTACCGAATGAGAAATGATGCAATGTATTGTTTTCTAGTTTAAATAATAAATGTAAATGCATAGAGGGAATGGTTGAATTCCTGAGTAAAATGGAGTGTGTATGTTTGTTTCCACTATAAATATGATAGGCCTATGTAACCAAATAACCTATGCAATAGTGGGAAGTATTACAGTGAGTTCTGCAAGTCCTTGAAATGGAAATCTTGCAGGACATAAATTTCCACTTGGGGTGTAATGTCAATAATGTGTGTAATCTTGAAGGGACTGCAAATTATTTAGTGGAAATATTGCAAGATATGAATAAAAGATTCACCCAGAATTTGATAGGAGTATCCTAAATCTAAGGATAGTTTTTCTTAGTATTTAGGGATCCATAGGCCCTGTGAAAACCTCCATCCTTTAAATGGAAAGCTTACAAGATATGTGCATCCTCACCCGAGGCCAAGATGAAATTTCCTTAGCTAGTTTTAGAGTGAGGAAAAGAGCCAAAGATTTTTGTTAGAAACTTAGTAATGGCCTAGGAGAAAAATTGAAACAGTCAAGTCTGAATCAGATTGTTAACTTGGAGAAAGCCATTGTTTGAGTCAGGGAAGTTCACGATCATTGATTCGGTGTAACGAATAGATTTAGATCATTAGTCAGAGTACATGTAATTAGAGTGGCTTGGTATAAGGTTGAATTGGGAATATGATGGAAGGAAGTTCAAGTAAATGATAGTCGTCAATCTATCGGAGGATTAGATGGTGAGATTGTGATCGTTGATATCATATATAGGTTTGTTGGAAGGAGGGTTGTTGGGGGTCTAAATGGAGGGATTGAGAGAGAATTTTGATGACCTGAGAGTCCAAGGACCATTGATCTATCAAGAGGTGTCCTGTAAGTTCTCACCCATCAGATATTGTGTAGTGCATCCCATGGGGGGTGGCAATAGAACCCTATCTATTGAGTAGATATTTCCTCTGAGTGAACCTTGACTGTCATAGGAGGAAAATTAGGATTGTCAAATCCATTGGAGAATATTCCATCAAAGTGAACCGGTCGGAGTAGTTCATGGCATCGGGGTAGATGCACTTCGATGGGAGGCACTATGGGAGCGAAGGAGGACAATCGATCGAAGAAGGGAGATGTGTGTACCTTAGTCGTAGGATCATCGTGGGTTCCACATGATTTCTAGACAATTAAATGAGGAGAAGGTTGATAACCATAATGTGCATTGTAGGGCCCAAGAAATTGGTATCGTTGGTCTGCAAGTCCAAGAGTCGTTGAATCCAAAAAGGAGGGACCCATCGGAATGAAATCGTCTGACCAAAAATACAAGTCTGTAATCTCATGTTCTGATGAGAGAGGGTGCAAAATGATCTAAATCGATGATCTGGTGACACAAAGAATTTCTAATTGTTTGATCGATGGCATGTGGGTTCCTAGTTACTGCAGTGAATTCCATAAGAGGATTTCATTGGAAAATATGGTTTAATAAGTGAGAATTTGTACAAAAAATATCATGATATGAGAATTCCTCACCTAAACACAGATGAACCAAGACCATGGAAAGTAAACCGAGTACTTATCTTGAGGACTTAGGAGGAAAATTGAAAATCCCACCAGCCTAAGAGAGCTTAGAGGGTTGGGTCTATGAGAGAGTGGTATCAGAGCAGAGTTCAAAATCTAGGTTTGAATGGGTCACCAGACTGCATGACTGACTAAGAAAATATTATTTTTTCCAATAATACATGTTGTAAAATTGATTAATGTAAAGGCTAATAATGGTTTGGTATTTAAGCACGTAGGACGTATTGAAAGGAAAGTAGAGGTAAATGTTACAACATAGCATGGAAGACACCTCACACTTCATATATGAGGATTCTGATGGTTAAAGGGCCAGAGAAACCCCTCTATACTTGGTAGCCATTGTCAGAAGTCTGAATTCAAACAACGAGAGGATCATGAGAGCTTGGGATTAACAGGTAGAGTTTAATGCATTACTATCATAGAGCTGGTATGAAATTCAAAATCACTTGCAGTAAGGTCTTAGTAATGTAGGATTACAACAGTCAAAAAGGTTGAAAACCCCTTCAGATGCAAAAAATCATGGACCAAGCCATAGAAATGTGGGAAGGATTTCTTCCAAGAAGAGGCACTAAGATGCAAGGAAGGGAAGATCTTATGGAAGCATCTCCATATCTAGATTCATCTAGTAGGAATTCCACTTATAAGGAGTTGTCCAGTGGTGACACTAGGATGAGTATTCCCAAGAAAAATAAAAATATACATTCACAGAGTTATCTAACCAGAGAATTCAAGAATTCTAAGCCACCCACTTTTTATTGAGAAATAAAGAAGGGGGAACAAGTCGAGGCTTGGTTGTTGGGTCTGAAGAAGTATTTTAAGGTACATAATTATTCAGACAATACGAAGGTGAAGATTGTTATCTTCAATATGAATGGATGAGCATCTATTTAGTGGGACGATCTCAAGGAAGTCAAGGGACTAAGATAAATCAAATTGACCTAGAAACAAGTTGAGAAGTACTTTAGGAAAGCATACATGTCAGAGAAGTACTTTGATGATAAAATTAAGGAATTTGAGTATGCAAGTTTCCACAGTTAATCATAATACTAGGAAACTTTTGGATCAAAACTATGTGGAGTATTTGAAATGTCCAATGTTTTGAGTGGACACTCCGCCCATCATCAGGGACATAGAAAGTTGATAAGGTGTAAAAGAGTGTTGGGGTTAATAAATAAAAAATGGGGAGAGATAATCGTTAATCTATCCGTTGAGAGAATGGATAAAAATAATTAAAAATATTAAGTTAATCAATTAGATTTAAATAATGATGAATTTCTTAAAATTAAACAAAAGATGAATTAAACTAATAAAATGTTAAAAAAGGTTGGGGAAGGTAATATTTAATAAATTTGGTAGCGGTGAATGTTAGAAATTAATAAATAGCTTGGGGGAAATTGAAAATTATTATTAAATTAGGGGAAAATAATTTAAAATAGACATAATTGATATTAATAAGAGGAAATATTAGAGCTAGGAAGATAAGGTAATAGGTAAATTAATCTTAAATATTTTTAGTCAATGAAAAAGGGGAGTTATTAAAATAAAACAAAAAGTTATATTATGGTAGAAAAGTAATATGATCAAGGAAAGGAGAAGGCATAGATATTGGGGAAGGGCGATGTTAGAATAAAGGGGTTATTTTTCTTCCCCTGTCTCCTCTTCTAATTATCAAATTTCCCTTTATCATTTAATTTTTTCCCCTACCTTTTTATTTTCACACATTTCTCTATTATGTCGATTTATCAACTTTCTTTATAATTAATATCTCCTTCCTTAATCAGTGTACTATCATTAAACCCTTTATTCTAACATCACCCTTTCCCCTAATCTATATGCCTTCTCCTTTGCTTGATCATATCACTTTTCTACCATAATCTAACTTTTTGTTTTATTTTAATAACCCCCTTTTTCATTAACTAAAAATATTTAAGATTAATTTACCTATTACCTTATATTCCTACTCTAATATTTCTTCTTATTAATATCAATTCTCCCTTTTTTAATTCATTTTTCCCTAATCTAATAATAATTTTCAATTTCCCCCAAGCTAATTATTAATTTCTAACATTCACACCTACCAAATTTATTAAATATTACCTTCCCCGACCTTTTTTAACACTGTATTAGTTTAATTCTTATTTCTTTAATTTTAAGAAATTCATCATTATTTAAATGTAATCGATTAACTTGATATTTTTAATTATTTTTATCCATTCTCTCAATGGCTAGATTAACGGTTATTTCTCCCCCTTCTTTATTTATTAACCCTGGCATGCTTTTACACCTTATCATATTTCTATGTCCTTTATGATGAGTGGAGTGTTCACTCGAAATGTTGGATGTTTCAAATAATCCACACAGTTTTGATCAAGAAGTTTCCTAGAAAAATTAAGGAATTCACTGAGTAGAAGTTGGGATAACTTACAATGGATACATATACCAAAATATTTTTGGATTTGTTGAGGTATGTTCCTTACCTCAAGGATGAGAAGCAAAGGATACAATGTTTCCTTAGTGTATTTCCATAGTCCTATCATAACCAAAATGATTTTGATAGGCCAAATACATTGGAAGACACCATTAGGAAGGCCAATTGTTGTTATGATCGGTATAAGCATAAGTAAGAACCTTCTAAGGAGTGGAAGAGAAAGGATAAGAGTGGATTCCATAAGAAGGGATTAAAATTATGCCCATATAAGAATCCAAAGAAAGGAGCTCAGTTTGGTCAACTGAGCATAAGTGTGCATCAATAGAACTTCCCATCTCAGAGTGGAAACAAGGCAACAGAGCAAGCAAGAAACAGAGCAGAGGAACCAAAGAAAGGATCTTTAAAATGTTGGGGTTGTATAGAACCACATATTTTGATGGATTTTCCTTATAGGTAGCATGATAGTAGGAAGTTTTACCATGTGCAGGAAGCTACTACAATCAAATATGTGGCTAGAAGTGTGCCAAGGATATATGCAGTTGTGGAAAATTGACAAGCATACCACCAAGCTTCTATAGTGGAGCTGGAAGGTATAATTTCCAAGCAGCCTATTTCTATTTTAATTGACCTTAAATCTAACCTTAGTTGTGTCTCACCTTGAGTTGTTGAAGCATGTTCCCTACAGAGAAAGAAATATACAAAGGCATGGTTGGTACAATTATCCACATAGGCAAAGAGGAAAGTGGTAGAGTTGATAGAATATTGTTTGTTTGCAATCAGTGGACTACATGTTTGACCATCCCTAAATATCCTACCTTTGGGATAATATGATGTGTTTTTAGGAATTGATTGATTGTTGACTCACAAGGAAAAAACAAATTGTTATGATAAGATGTTAGAGTGTGAAATTGAAGAACAAAATGAAAGAGTTTTGCAAGGCATTCAAAAACTAGTTTCGGCTAGGAAAATATTGGCATTGTAGCTTAAGAAATTTAGCAGGAAAGGATTCCCCTTGTATGCAATACAAGTTCTTAAATCAGTAAAAAACAAGGAGTTGAAGGCTGAACATCACCCTTCATTTTGGGAGTTTAAGGATGTGTTTCCAGAAAAAGTGCCTAGATTCCTCCCAAGAGAGATGTTGAATTTTCAATAGATCTCATTCCTAGAGCAGTACCAGCATCAAAAGTAACCTACAGGATAAGCACACCAAAATTGGTGGATATGAAGGTATAGTTGAAGGAGATGTTGGATAAAGGTTACATCAGGTCGAGTGTGTCCCCATGGGGAGAACCATCCATTTTTGTGAACAAGAAGGATGGTATATTTCATTTGTTCATTGACTATAGGCAGTTAAACAACATGACAATAAAGAATAAGTATCCATTGCCTAGGATTGATGACCTCTTTGATCAGGTCAGAGGAGCTACAATTTTCTCTAATATTGACTTGATATATGGATACCATCATAGAATCAAGGATGAGGACATCCAAAAGACATCCTTTATAACAAGGTATGGACATTATCAATTTGTGGTGGTGCCATTTGGACTTACCAATGCACCAGCTACCTTCATGTGCTTGATGAATAGTGTTCTCAATAAGTATTTAGATAAGTTTGTCTTGTTGTTTATGGATGAAGTTTTGGTGTATTTGAAGACTAGAAAAGAGCATGAAGATCATCTCAAGATGGTGTTGAAAGTGTTGAGAGATCACCAGTTCTATGCTAAGTTCATCAAGTGTGACTTCTTTCAAAAGGAGATCCAGTATCTAGGCCAGATAATATCATTAGAAAGAGTGGCTAGTAGATCCTAAAAAGATCAAGGAAGGATGTTGGAAAAAAGGAAGATCTTGAAGACATTTCAAATGAAGGTAAAGAATCTCTACAAACCCTTGATTGCAATAATTCAAATTGTGATGATGTTGAATTTTTCTCTACTAGTGAAGAAGAAAATCTAGGGATAATTTGTATAGAAGCAACTGATTATTATCCCATGGAAAAAGTAGAAGAAAAACTATTGGAGCTTAAGGACAAAGTTGAAAAAAGTCTATATGAATATAGCAATGGTTAATGTGTTATTGGTGATTGCTAACTAATGATTTTTGTGTAAGAGGGAAGTTTTGGGAAAAAGGGCCCTACATTGTTCACCCCCCCCGCCCCCCTCAGTGTAGTCGGTGTGTCCAACAGACATGGATTGTCTTGCCCCTCGAAATTTAATAGAGGTAAGATATATCATGGGATTATCTAGGTATTATAGAAGATTAATAAATGGATTTTCCCGGATCTATCATCCCATTACTTCTTTACAAAGAAAAGGGAAAAAGTTTATATTGTTAGCAAAGTGTGAAGCGAACTTTCAACAGTTAAAGAACCTCTTGACCAATGCCCCTATTTTGAATATTGCAGAACCTAAAAATGATTTCTTGGTTTGTATCGATGCTTGTAAAGATGGAATCGGTGGAGTCCTTATGCATAAAGGACAAGTGATCAATTATGAATCATGAAAATTAAATTAGCACGAGAAGAAGTATGTCACTCATGATTTGGAGCTCACAACATTTGTGCATGTGTTGAAGATGTGGAGGCATTAATTTATCGAAAGGAAGTTTATATTGATGACAGACCATTACAGTCTAAATTAGTTGTTTGAGCAACTGATGTTAAATGATAGATAGGCCAGATGGATGGTACTGATCAACAAGTTTGATTTTGAAATCAAACACATAAAGGAAAAGGATAATAGAGTAGTATATGCACTCAGTCGGAGCATGAAGACAATACACATAGAAAAATCAAGTGTCAGAGAGTCTTTTTGGCCAATAACAAATCAAGATATTGTAGAATACATTTCCAAGTGTTTGGAGTGTCAACAAGTAAAATTTAAACATAAACACCTTGCAGGATTATTGTAGTCGTTGCCAATTCCAGAATGGAAATGAGAAACAATCACCATGGATTTATGTTAGGGTCTTAACCCTCACATAGGTATAACAATATATTCGGATGTAATAAAGGTCAATATTAATAAGGCCTTTCAATAAAATAGAATAAGGTGGATGTAAGAAGACCTAATAGAAGCTTCTGCTTCTAGAAGGATCTTCCTCTAGATGCTTCTTTTTAGTATAAATAGGAGTCGAGGGTATGAGAACCCTAGCTTGGGTATTATTGTAATAGAGCTCTACTCAACTGGAGGTTTCCCCCTCGAAGAGGCCCGTGAACATTTCTTTCAGATTCAAAGTGTTATTTATGTTGTTATTCTTATATCATTTCAGTGTTATTGTGGTGAATGTTCTGGTTATATTGTTGTTATTCTGCCATTACTAGCATTTTATTTCTGTTTTGCATACATTTTATATCTGGTATATTACAAGTGGTATCAAAGCACCTTCCTCAGCAAAAAGTGTGGGTTGAATTTTTTTTTCAGGGTAGAGATGTATTATGGCGTCTTTAATCCATAGAGATTTTTCATTACGCGCATAAACCCACGGTTGAGGGATTCATACACGCAAGAAATACAAGTGGTACTTAAGCGCACATCTGTTGGCCACCCTTGTAACCCCTGTTGGTACCTCTTCGAGTGGTAGCGCATCAGATAGCACCTGTGTATGAATAGGCCTAGACTACCTGAAGCCCTCTTTAGATAAATTGATCGGTCACCTGACTTCTATAGTGTCACCGAGAACAGCACTCAGGAAGTACTCTCTAGTACCTAGGTAGTCGAGTAGTACGGCTAAGGGTGCGGTCTATCCTCCTTAGTTAGTTCCCTGAGATATTGGGCCGAGTACTACTGTTGGACCCCACACGTATATCAAAGAGCTATAGCACAGGGAAAACCCTTTTCTGTAGAACCCTTGAATACCTAACCCTTGGGGACAGAAACATAAACAAATTAAAACAGACAAGATCTATTGCCGCACAACTGTGTTCGG
>JASDQU010105211.1:58121-73392 GCA_032191745.1 Picea mariana
ATAAATATATATAAATATAAAGTAAAAACCCCTCATCATGATGGGCTTGAAGGCACATAGAATGTCTTATTTGGAAAGGAAAAAACACTCAACGTGTTAGAATTGAACACACATGGCATAACACATTTCACTCCTAAAATAACTTTAAATGTCAGAACTTGTTATTTGGAAAGGAAAAAACCCTCAATGTTGGTCTTAGATGAAGATCACAAGAGATGTTTCACCACTTAAATAGCCCTGAATGTGAAGGCTAATATTATTTGGAAAGACTAAAATCCTCAACATCATGTTGGGCTTGAAGGCACATAATACAACACATTTCAGGACTACATAAGACATTATTGTTACACATTATGAATATGAATTATGTTTTCTCTACCTGAGAGCTTTCAAATGTCAAATGTGTTCCTTGCACTTTTGGGATAAGATTTCATGAAGAATCTACCTATACATCAAATGTGTAGTATTATATCATTGATAATTATTCTCATGTAATTCATGCCATCGCTATAATGTATTATTTATCTTCCTATGTTGTAATCAGAAAACAGTGTTTTGTTGGTGTTGTGGACCTCATCTAGAGCACCCACAAGATCCATCATGCACACGAGTTTGCACATTTTGTCCAACAAGTTTATTTCCATGAATGTAAAATAATGATTGGTTTTCTCCATAGGAACTTGATTTTGTTTTGTTTAAAGCTTATGGAACACAAGAAACATGTACTTTATATCCAAATTTATGGTTATATAGAGTAGAAATTGTTTTCAAATATTAATAAACAATTGGATACTTTATTGGAAAAATTAGAAAATTGGAGTGTTGAATTCGACATATGGACTAGTAATTCATGATGCTGTAAAAAAACAAAAGAGAGTAATAATGACAATGGGGAATTTGTGTTGAAGGTATGCATCACGCCTAAAGTCACATTTAAAAGTGTAAATAAAACTATCATGGAACAATAGATGTAAATGTAGAGAGACACCAATTTAGATAGGAGGCTTTTTGTGTATAATGTCCAAAAGAGTGTTTTAAAAATAAAAATATAGAGTTAAGAGCTTGTAAGTAAATCTCTCTTACTTGATTAAGAATCTCATTATAATGGAGAACATATGATTGTTTAGGAGCTTACTTATATAGAAATCCTAACCAATTAGTAGTATGTTTCTAGCTCTATATAGTTCAAGAGGAAGAAAAAAAAGTCATGATGCTTATCTCATTATAATGGAGAACATATGGTTGTTTAGGAGCTTACTTATATAGAAATCCTAACCAATTAGTAGTATGTTTCTAGCTCTATATAGTTCAAGATGAAAAAGAAAGTCACGATGCTTACTCTATAGCTAAAAATAAACCAACCAATGAAGCCATTGGATCAATAAAAAAAGCAAAAAAATTGGGTGTCACGCTTCTTCTTAGCAGCCTTTAGCAGGGATCTAGTTGACTTTGAGGGAACCATACATCCTTGGAGGTATGGTTTACAAGGGGGCATCCATCCATTTAGTAATAAATATCTAGATTTCTATGCACAATTTGTATAGCAGTCATGGTGAAAATAGAAAAGAGATCAAAATTTGTAGTTGTGGAGGACGAGCACAATGTCGTTTACCTTGCCTTCTTCACTACTTCCTTTGGCGTAGAATAATACAAACAATATATAAAGGATAATGTAGAAAATTTATCAGCATGGAAATGGAGAATGGTTGTGAGTTAGGTGGCCAAAGAAATCAATAATTTCAACAATGTCTACTTAATGAGATGAAGAAAATTAGGTGAATGGGTGTGCATAGGAGATGCAATTATTTGAGAAATATTTGTTGGTCCAACCATCATTCTCTTGTTCAATCAATTACTTTGTGTCATTTAAGCATTAATTTATTACTTTGTTCTATTCAAAAACCAAGTGAAATAGCTTGAGTTAATATCATCTATCAGACAATTAAGTGCATTCAATTTTTTGACCAATGTTAGATTTTTTTCTTTAATTATCTTTTAAAATAATTTTGACATTCTAACAAATAATTGAAAAACATTGTCTTCCACCAAGAGTATTTAGTCTCATAATTATTATAAAAAAAAAAATATTATACATTTATAAAATTATTTAAAATAATTTTATTTTTTTTAAATATAATATTTTTTCCAAAAACATGGGAGAACTACATAAAAATTATGCAAATCAATGCAAAGTTAAAGCACTTTGACTTCTCACTGAAAATTGTAATCCGTCTGTGGCATATACTAATAAAGAGCTTTAAAAAGGTAATATTCACCATTAATCTATGAACCATTGAGTATTTTGTAATGAATAAATTAAAACCATATTTAAAAAAAAAAAGGATTTTTTGTTAGGATTTATATTTTATTATGTGATTATTCAAATACATAGGAAGAGTTGTATAGATAATGTTAACTAAGATAAGAATTTAAATTTTAGAGACAATGAATTTAGGAGGTTATGAGGGGTGAGAAGCAATTATCTATAATCATTTTGAGCATTAAAGAATAACATGTGTGTAGGTAATTATTCAGAGACATTGAAGGTGAAACTAGGGTTTCCACAAGTGAATGGAGACACTAAGATCAAGCATGTGCACCTTTTGTATATGTTTAACAAAGCCAATGATCCATTTTGCTAGCAAAGGAAAATTTCACTTAATTTTCACTAGCTTGTATTACAAGTGGTGGAGTGAAAGAGTCGAGTGTCTTCATTGTCTAAATTACAAATTCTCATCCCTGGTAAATAGCAATGGTAATAATCTATCGAATAACAATGGTAATAATATTGATGATAATATTATTCCTATTGATGCCTATGATATTGCTTCGTTGGATGATATTATTCCTCTTGATGATGTTGGTACTACTTCTGAGCATCTAGATCCACGGGTCAAATATGAAATATGTATAGAAACAATCTTACCTACAAAGAAGACATATGTTATTCTCCACCACCTTCATCCATTCCATGTATAATGTCTAAGTGTTATTGATAATAGAACCATAGAATGGAGGTAATCACTCAAGATAGAGAGAGACGAGTTATGTGAAAGAGCATAGGTGCATGTAAGATTTTTGCAGGAGTTCGATTAGCACAGTTCTAAATCCAATTGACAAGGATAGGGTCTAAGTTGTCAAGGCCTAAATGGTGATGATGAAGTCTAAAGGAGTTAACTATTCATTTCATTTGAAGGAGGGTCAGTCGATCTAGGAAATACCTCAATTCAGTCTACATGGAATTTAACAAGGGAGGAGATCGTAGGGGTTCCTCCCACTGAAGAAGGACACGTTGGACATTCTTGGAGAGATGACTCAGGGTTTAGGTATGGGTGGTATATGAGGTGGATAGGGGGTAAGAGAAGGATATGGAGAGACTCATGAGGGCCTTAATGACACATTTTTTATCCCACCTGTGGAGCACCATGTTTTGGATCTGATGCATCTCTAATATACTCTCCCTAGCATTGAAAGTGATGGATCCATTAATTGAGTGAACGATGGTGATAGAATGTTTATTTCCCTAGTGTTTCTCTATGGATATTTGGAACTACATCTCTGCAACTCAACTCGAAATGAAAATGATCAATAGGAGACATGGTTTATTGGTAAACATTTGGATCTTATCCCAATGAGCAGCTTAATGATTGTGGAAGTAAGGATCCTAGGGAAACCTTTGTTGGAAGGAGAAAAAAAAACAAAGAGGAGGAAATGCATCAATAAAATTCATGATCATGTAAGAATAAGTTTGGATTCCAAAACTAGGTTAAATAATGTAATGGAATTGTAAAAGAAGGTTGTAGTTGGTCATTTTATGGGGAAGAAGATGTCTTGTAAATTCTTAAAGGAGTAGGGAAGTTAGATTTTGAACCTCTGGTGGGTTATGCACCACACATAATGACATTGGAATAGGGACAGTTGGTCTAGGTTTTAAATTTGGCTTGAGAGATCAATAAATTATTATAGAGCAAGTGGAAATGGGGTGTCCAAAATCTTTTCCTGAAGAAGTGGCACACTAATTTTGATGCCAAAACAACTTGAGTTGACATATTTCTAGTTTGGGTTTGAATACCCATGCTATATCTTGTTTTATGGTTGGAGGTCGATCTATTTTCAAAAATAGTAATCTCCCTTGATTCACATTACAAAACTAGCTCATCCTTTTAGGATAATAGATACTTCAAGATAGCTAAAATATTATTGGGTCTAGAAACTAGCAAAGGCTTGTTAGACAAATTGGTTATTCAAATAGGTAAATACCAATATCAATTAAATACTGATTATGAAGGTATAACCTTCTAGTGTGGATGATGTGATAGCTACAAACACTTAGCAGTGTATCGTAATGATCCTTTATAGAGAAAGGTATGGGCTCAAAGGAAGTAGCCACAAGCAGTGTGACCAGTGTTGTCGAAACACCCTCAAAGTATTTAAAGGGAATTTTTTATAATATAAAAGAGGCATTTGAAAGGAACCTCAATCAATATACTAGAACTAGAAAAGAAATCTTTAGCCTTGGGTCTCCACAATGAACTAAGCCTAGATGCCACCAGTGACAACAAATGTAACACCTTGTTTTTCCCAATCATTGTAACTATGTTAAGACATCATATAATGTTACTATGAAGCATGTAATTGTGATATTGGTTAACAAAAAACACCAAAAAAGTGACTAAGAGGGAAAATCCTTGAGTATTAGCCATGATATAACAGGTGGGAATTGATGAAGTAGATTGGTGCGGTGGAGTTGAGATGTTTCAGTGAAGAAAATAGAAAGCTTTCTTAGCAATCTAGCATATACTTGCAAGACATAAATACACACCTACCATCATACTTGAAACTGCATGGAGCTACTTGACCAATGATGGAAAATCAGGATTGGTGGTTGAAGTAGTTATAACTGCTGACATATCGGATTTATTAAAGAGGGAAAGATCAATTAAAAACATGACAGAAGAACTCCTTAGATTTCCACTTCAAATTTCGGATCACTGACTGTAGGTCGCATCTAACAGTAGTCACAGGGATCCTGAGGAACTATTTGGAAGAAGATACTAAAGGTGGAAAACATCACCAATATGTGCAAATGCAGTAGGAAAAATAGGAAGAATGAAGGAGAAGTCAAGAGTTGCTTCCAGGAAGAGTAAGAAAAAAATGTTCCTAGGAAATTATAAGAGTAAGTGGAAGTGTGAAATGGTTCTCACAAGAATCCATAGAGAACATAATGAGTTGTAGAATCATGTTTAGATGAAGTGGTGAGGAGGAGACTCGTGCACTTTCTCTAAGAAATAGAGTTGTTGGGAAGTTTTCTTGAGGATAATAGGAAGCTTTCCCAAAATAATAATGGTCACCCTAGAATAGAGAAGACCCATATCCGTACTAGAGAGATAGAGGGTCACGGATTGGTGCTTACTCGAAAGAAATCGACACCAGTAAGGGGAGGTTTTTGATGGATTGGATAGCAGAGAAGGGGCTCCCTTGTGTGGAGGAAATCTAGTTGGGAAGGTACTTGATAAAACCTTGGAGGACCTAAGCTGAGTGGGAAGAGGGAAACTTATTTTATTTCAAGTGGAGTGAAGGAGAGTAACCATCTTGGACCATTTAGTTTGGAAATTAGCTGAATCAATCCCCTTTTGATATCATGGCTTGGAACAGGGATGGAATGTTGTAGGAAGGCACTCTACAACACAACCTAAGGTTGGGACGAAAGGATTCCTCTCTCAATTATTTGGTTGGTGGACATATTTCACTAAACATATAAGTACTTAACTTGACATGTTTACCGAATGAGAAATGATGCAATGTATTGTTTTCTAGTTTAAATAATACATGTAAATGCATAGAGGGAATGGTTGAATTCCTGAGTAAAATGGAGTGTGTATGTTTGTTTCCACTATAAATATGATAGGCCTATGTAACCAAATAACCTATGCAATAGTGGGAAGTATTACAGTGAGTTATGCAAGTCCTTGAAATGGAAATCTTGCAAGACATAAATTTCCACTCGGGGTGTAATGTCAATAATGTGTATAATCTTGAAGGGACTGCAAATTGTTTAGTGGAAATATTGCAAGATATGAATAAAAGATTCACCCAGAATTTGATAGGAGTATCCTAAATCTAAGGATAGTTTTTCTTAGTATTTAGGGATCCATAAGCCCTGTGAAAACCTCCATCCTTTAAATGGAAAGCTTGCAAGATATGTGCATCCTCACCCGAGGCCAAGATGAAATTTCCTTAGCTAGTTTTATAGTGAGGAAAAGAGCCAAAGATTTTTGTTAGAAACTTAGTAATGGCCTAGGAGAAAAATTGAAACAGTCAAGTCTGAATCAAATTGTTAACTTGGAGAAAACCATTGTTTGAGTCAGGGAAGTTCATGGTCATTGATTCAGTGTAACGAATAGATTTAGATCATTAGTCAGAGTAAATGTCATCAGAGTGGCTTGGTATAAGGTTGAATTGGGAATATGATGGAAGGAAGTTCAAGTAAACGATAGTCATCAATATATCGAAGGATTAGATGGTGAGATTGTGATCCTTGATATCATATATAGGTTTGTTGGAAGGAGGGTTGTTGGGGGTCTAAATGGAGGGATTGAGAGAGAATTTTGATGACCTGAGAGTCCAAGGACCATTGATCTATCAGGAGGTGTCCTGTAAGTTCTCACCCATCAGATATTGTGTAGTGCATCCCATGGGGGGTGGCGATAGAACCCTATATATTGAGTATATATTTCCTCTAAGTGAACCTTGACCGTCATAAGAGGAAAATTATGATTGTCAAATCCATTAGAGAATATTCCATCAAAGTGAACCGGTCGGAGCAGTTCATGGCATCGGGGTAGATGCACTTCGATGGGAGGGACTATGGGAGCGAAGGAGGACAGTCGATCGAAGAAAGGATATGTGTGTACCTTAGTCGTAGGATCACCGTGGGTTCCACATGATTTCTAGACAATTAAATGGGGAGAAGGTTGATAACCATAATGTGCATTGTAGGGCCCAAGAAACTGGTACCGTTGGTCTCCAAGTCCAAGAGTTGTTGAATCCAAAAAGGAGGGACCCATCGTAATGAAATCGTCTGACTGAAAATACAGGTATGTAATTTCATGTTTTGATGAGAGAGGGTTCAAGATGATCTAAATCGATGATCTGGTGACACAAAGAATTTCTAATTGTTTGATCTATGGCATGTGGGTTCCTAGTTACTGCAGTGAAATCCATATGAGGATTTCATTAGAAAATATGGTTTAATAAGTGAGAATTTGTACAAAAAATATCGTGATATGAGAATTCCTCACCTAAACACAGATGAACCAAGACCAGGGAAAGTAAATCGAGTACTTATCTTGAGGACTTAGGAGGAAAATTGAAAATCCCACCAGCCTAAGAGAGCTTAGGGGGTTGGGTCTATGAGAGAGTGGTATCATAGAAGATTTCAAAATCTAGGCTTGAATGGGTCACCATACTGCATGACTGACTAAGAAAATATTATTTTTTCCAATAATGCATGTTGTGAAATTGATTAATGTAAAGGCTAATAATGGTTTGGTATTTAAGCACGTAGGACGTATTTAAAGGAAAGTAGAGGTAAATGTTACAACATAGCATGGAAGACACCTCACACTTCATATATGAGGAGTTTGATGGTTAGAGGGACAGAGAAACCCCTCTATACTTGGTAGCCATTGTCAGAAGTCTGAATTCAAACAACGAGAGGATCATGAGAGCTTGGGATTAACAGGTAGAGTTGAATGCATTACTATCATAGAGCTGGTATGAAATTCAAAATCACTTGAAGCAAGGTCTTAGTAATGTAGGATTACAGCAGTCAAAAAGGTTGAAAACCCCTTCGGATGCAAAAAATCATGGACCAAGCCATAGAAATGTGGCAAGGATTTCTTCCAAGAAGAGGCACTGAGATGCAAGGAAGGGGAGATCTTATGGAAGCATCTCCATATCTAGATTCATCTAGTAGGAATTCCACTTATAAGGAGTTGTCTAGTGGTGACACTAGGATGAGTATTCCCAAGAAGAATAAAAATATACATTCACATAGTTATCTAACCGGAGAATTCAAGAATTCTAAGCCACCCATTTTTTATTGAGAAATAAAGAAGGGGGAACAAGTCGAGGCTTGGTTGTTGGGTCTAAAGAAGTATTTCAAGGTACATAATTATTTAGACAATACGAAGGTGAATATTTCTATCTTCAATATGAATGGATGAGCATCTATTTAGTGGGACGATCTCAAGGAAGTCAAGGGACTAAGATAAATCAAACTGACCTAGAAACAAGTTGAGAAGTACTTCAGGAAAGCATACATGTCGGAGAAGTACTTTGATGATAAAATTAAGGAATTTGAGTATGCAAGTTTCCACAGTTATTCATAATACTAGGAAACTTTTGGATCAAAACTATGTGGAGTATTTGAAACATCGAATGTTTTGAGTGGACACTCCACCCATCATTAGGGACATAGAAAGTTGATAAGTTGTAAAAGAGTGTTGGGGTTAATAAATAAAAAATGGAGAGAGATAATCGTTAATCTATCCGTTGAGAGAATGGATAAAAATAATTAAAAATATTAAGTTAATCAATTAGATTTAAACAATGATGAATTTCTTAAAATTAAACAAAAGATGAATTAAACTAATACAATGTTAAAAAAGGTTGGGAGAGGTAATATTTAATAATTAATAATTAGCTTGGGGGAAATTGAAAATTATTATTAAATTAGGGGAAAATAAATTAAAATAGACATAATTGATATTAATTAGAGGAAATATTAGAGCTAGGAAGATAAGGTAATAGGTACATTAATCTTAAATATTTTTAGTCAATGAAAAAGGGGAGTTATTAAAATAAAACAGAAAGTTATATTATGGTAGAAAAGTGATATGATCAAGGAAAGGAGAAGGCATAGATATTGGGGGAAGGGCGATGTTAGAATAAAGGGGTTATTTTTCTTCCCCTGTCTCCTCTTCTAATTATCAAATTTCCCTTTATCATTTAATTTTTTCCCTACCTTTTTATTTTCACACATTTCTCTATTATGTCGATTTATCAACTTTCTTTATAATTAATATCTCCTTCCTTAATTAGTGTACTATCATTAAACCCTTTATTCTAACATCACCCTTTCCCCTAATCTATATGCCTTCTCCTTTCCTTGATCATATCACTTTTCTACCATAATCTAACTTTTTGTTTTATTTTAATAACCCCCTTTTTCATTAACTGAAAATATTTAAGATTAATTTACCTATTACCTTATATTCCTAGCTCTAATATTTCTTCTTATTAATATCAATTCTTCCTATTTTAATTCATTTTCCCCTAATCTAATAATAATTTTCAATTTCCCCCAAGCTAATTATTAATTTCTAACATTCACACCTACCAAATTTATTAAAAATTACCGTCCCTGACCTTTTTTAACACTGTATTAGTTTAATTCTTATTTTCTTTAATTTTAAGAAATTCATCATTATTTAAATGTAATCGATTAACTTGATATTTTTAATTATTTTTATCCATTCTCTTAATGGCTAGATTAACGGTTATTTCTCCCCCTTCTTTATTTATTAACCCTTGCACGCTTTTACACCTTATCATCTTTCTATGTCCTTTATGATGAGTGGAGTGTCCACTCGGAATGTTGGATGTTTCAAATAATCCACACAGTTTTGATCAAGAAGTTTCCTAGAAAAATTAAGGAATTCCCTGAGTAGAAGTTGGGATAACTTACAATGGATACATATGCCAAAATATTTTTGGATTTGTTGAGGTATGCTCCTTACCTCAAGGATGAGAAGGAAAGGATACAATGTTTCCTTAGTGTATTTCCATAGTCCTATCAGAACCAAATTGATTTTGATAGGCCAAAGACATTGGAAGACACCATTAGGAAGGCCAATTGTTGTTATGATCAGTATAAGCATAAGTAAGAACCTTCTAAGGAGTGGAAGAGAAAGGATAAGAGTGGATTCCATAAGAAGGGATTAAAATCATGCCCATATAAGAATTCAAAGAAAGGAGCTCAGTTTGGTCAACTGAGCAGAAGTGTGCATCAATAGAACTTCCCATCTCAGAGTGGAAACAAGGCAGCAGAGCAAGCAAGAAACAGAACAGAGGAACCAAAGAAAGGATCTTTGAAATGTTGGGGTTGTAGAGAACCACATATGTTGATGGATTTTCCTTATAGGTAGCATGATAGTAATAAGTTTTACCATGTGCAGGAAGCTACTGCAATCAAATATGTGGCTAGAAGTGTGCCAAGGATATATGCAGCTATGGAAAATCGACAAGCATACCACCAAGCTTCTGTAGTGGAGCTGGAAGGTATAATTTCCAGGCAGCCTATTTCTATTTTAATTGACCTTAGATCTAACCTTAGTTGTGTCTCACCTTAAGTTGTTGAAGCATGTTCCCTATTGAGAAAGAAATATACAAAGGCATGGTTGGTACAATTATCCACATAGACAAAGAGGAAAGTGGTAGAGTTGATAGAATATTGTTTGTTTGCAATCAGTGGACTACATGTTTGAGCATCCCTAAATATCCTACCTTTGGGATAATATGATGTGTTTTTAGGTATTGATTGATTTTTGGCTCACAAGGAAAAAATAAATTGTTATGATACGATGTTAGAGTGTGAAATTGAAGAACGAAATGCAAGATTTTTGCAAGGCATTCAAAAACTAGTTTCGGCTAGGAAAATATTGGCATTGTAGCTTAAGAAATTCAGGAGGAAAGGATTCCCCTTGTATGCAATAAAATTTCTTAAATCAGTAAAAAACAAGGAGTTGAAGGCTGAATATCACCCTTCATTTTGGGAGTTTAAGGATGTGTTTCCAGAAAAAGTGCCTAGATTCCCCCCAAGAGAGATCTTGAATTTTCAATAGATCTCATTCCTAGAGCAGTACCAGCATCAAAAGTAACCTACAGGATAAGCACACCAAAATTGGTGGAGATGAAGGTATAGTTGAAGGAGATGTTGGATAAAGGTTACATCAGGTTGAGTGTGTCCCCATGGGGAGAACCATCCATTTTTGTGAACAAGAAGGATGGTATATTGCATTTGTTCATTGATTATAGGCAGTTAAACAAGATGACAATAAAGAATAAGTATCCATTGCCTAGGATTTATGACCTCTTTGATCAGCTCAGAGGAGCTACAATTTTCTCTAATGTTGACTTGATATATGGATACCATCAAGTTAGAATCAAGGATGAGGACATCCAAAAGACATCCTTTATAACAAGGTATGGACATTATTAGTTTGTGGTGGTGCCATTTGGACTTACCAATGGACTAGCTACCTTCATGTGCTTGATGAATAGTGTTCTCAGTAAGTATTTAGATAAGTTTGTCTTGGTGTTTGTGGATGACGTTTTGGTGTATTTGAAGACTAGAAAAGAGCATGAAGATCATCTCAGGATGGTGTTGAAAGTGTTGAGAGATCACCAGTTCTATGCTAAGTTCATCAAGTGTGACTTCTTTCAGAAGGAGATCCAGTATCTAGGCCACATAATATCATTAGAAAGAGTGGCTAGTAGATCCTAAAAAGATCAAGGAAGGATGTTGGAAAAAAGGAAGATCTTGAAGACATTTAAAATGAAGGTAAAGAATCTCTACAAACCCTTGATTGCAATAATTCAAATTGTGATGATGTTGAATTTTTCTCTACTAGTGAAGAAGAAAATTTAGGGATAGTTTGTATAGAAGCAATTGATTATTATCCCATGGAAAAAGTAGAAGAAAAACTATTGGAGCTTAAGGACAAAGTTGAAAGAAGTCTAGATGAATATAGCAATGGTTAATGTGTTATTGGTGATTGCTAACTAATGATTTTTATGTAAGAGGGAAGTTTTGGGAAAAAGAGCCCTACATTGTTCACCCCCCCCCCTCAGTGTAGTCGGTGTGTCCAACAGACATGGATTGTCTTGCCCCTCAAAATTTAATAGAGGTAAGATATATCATGGGATTATCTAGGTATTATAGAAGATTAATAAATGGATTTTCCCAGATCAATCATCCCATTACTTCTTTACAAAGAAAAGGGAAAAAGTTTATATTGTTAGCAGAGTGTGAAGTGAACTTTCAACAGTTAAAGCACCTCTTGACCAATGCCCCTATTTTGAATATTGCAGAACCTAAAAAGGATTTCTTGGTTTGTATCGATGATTGTAAAGATGGAATCAGTGGAGTCCTTATGCATGAAGGACAAGTGATCAATTATGAATCATGAAAATTAAATTAGCACAAGAAGAAGTATGTCACTCATGATTTGGAGCTCACAACATTTGTGCATGTGTTGAAGATGTGGAGGCATTAATTTATCGAAAGGAAGTTTATATTGATGACAGGACATTACAGTCTGAATTAGTTGTTTGAGCAATTGATGTTAAATGGTAGATAGGCCAGATGGATGGTACTGATCAACAAGTTTGATTTTGAAATCAAACACATAAAGGAAAAGGATAATAGAGTGGTATATGCACTCAGTCGGAGCATGCAGACAATACAAATAGAAAAATCAAGTGTCAGAGAGTCTGACATGCAAAAAATTATTAGAACCATCTCAGAAGAGGATGAGCTCTTTAATCAGGTAAGGGAAGGATTGAAGAAAAATTCAAGGGGGAGAAAGTATGAAAGATATCAACTTGGGGATGATAATTTGTTGTTGTATAACAATAGGTTGTATGTTCCTATTTAAGTAGAGTTGAGGCACTTGATTATGGATGAATTCTATAGCAGGCCCTATGTAGGTCACCCTAGTTTCCAGGAANAGAAGAAAAACTATTGGAGCTTAAGGACAAAGTTGAAAGAAGTCTAGATGAATATAGCTATGACCACTATTATATAGACTATAGCTATCTTTCGGATAACACTAAGAAGTTTCTTAAGAAGAGTCAAAACCACATCTTGAAGTTAAAGGAAATGCTCAAGGAACAAAAGGAGAGTAATAAGACTCAAGTAGAAGAAAAGGAAAAAGAGACCACAAGACTAAATAATGAAAAATAAGAAAGGGAGGTAGATGATGAGATTAGAAAAAGTTTTGAAACTATTGCCCATCTCAAGACCCAAATTGAAGAATCCAAAAGGATAGAGGAACTATTGAATAATCAAATAAATGAAAAGGAAGAGTCATGTTGTAAGTTAGAAGCTGAAATTGTTGATCTTAGAAAGAAAGTGGAGAAGTCAAATAAATTCTTTAATAGCTCACAAATATTTAATGATATCTTGGAAAGTCGAAGATCACCATATGATAAATTAGGTCTTGGATACAAGGGAGAAGCTACACATGTTGAAGCAAGCACCACAAAGAAGCATGAGGTAAGTCCCTCAAAGGATGAAGACAATGTTGCAAATCAACCATCTACACAAGGCAAGGAAAGCTTCAAAAGAACAAAGCAAGGAAGATATCAAGAAGCCATCCTTATCCCTCAAAGAAGATGGACACCAAAGCAAAGGTATGAAATAATTTTTTATGGTCAATGTTATTCATGTAATGAATATGGTCACAAAGCTTTGGAGTGTAGATCTTATGCAAGAAGAAATGAAAGAAAATTTCATAACACCATAAGGTGTTGGAGATGTGATCAAGTAGGACACATTGTTGTTCATTGTAACACCATTAGATTCTACAAATGTAGTGGATTTGGCTACAAATTCAAGGATTGTTGGAACATAAGAAGAAGGTCCATGATGAGAAATTCATATAGCATGACTAGAAGAAGGAATGAAGTAAGAAAGGGAGACATATTTGAAAAGATGGATGCTCAAAGCTCAATTTCTAAGAAGCATGGACACCTTCATAAGTGGGTGAAGAAGACTGAGTAGCCAGGGAAGAATGGAAGCCTTAAGGGAATATCTAATAAGTCACCTACTAAAGAATACGCGGGTGACAGTGATATCAGTTGCATACATACGCAAGCTGACCTTGAATAGGTCGTGTACATATGTGAGTTGTTGCGTAGCAGGTCACGTATATGTGGTGAAGCCTAGGAAAAAGGGCTATGCACATGGGTTGCAACTTGATGTGATGGTATAGCTCTTTGATGCAGGGTCTGACATAGTTTATTGCGGGTTCTGACATTGTTTGCTACAAGTTTTCATGATTGCATATTGGATTATGTAAAGTGATGATATAAAATGAAAGGTCATCTTGGATGCATGGCACTAACCTATGAGCATGGATTGAGACATTTTTCTATTTAAGAACAAGGTTGGTTATGACAATGAAGTCAATGGTACATTGGTTATGTGATATATCTTGATGATGCTAGCTAGATATGTCATTGATCTATTGAGTCACACTACTAGTTCATGTGTTGTTGGATGTTTAGTATTTGATGTAGTGAATGGAGGATTGATGTTGATTTGTTGATGTACATGGCTGATACATATTTGAGTTTCATTGATATATATTATGATGTATTATTAGAAGCTTACTTGTTGGAAAACTTTATGCATGCATTTGGCATCTGGATGGGCTACATATTGGGACATGTGGTNTACATTTCTAGTACATTGGTAGAGGCACCTACTAGCAGTTTGATTGGCATACATGTATGGGGATTCATCATATTGTGGTATTAATGCATGGTGAAGTACTTGCTTGGTACAAGCAGTGATACATGTTGATGTACATGTTTGGTACACTCATAGATGGAATATGCTTGATGATACTACACCATTGGTACTACTTGATTAGCACAACAATTGGTATTTGTTTGAGATACATGATTGTGGCACTTGGTTCATGGTAGAGACATATCATGAGTGATATGACAAATTTGGCATGTTGCTAGATGCACATGGTTGGCATATTGGTAGATGCACATGTTGGCATGTTGATAGAGTCATATGATTGATACATTCCATGGATGATATCTTTTGGCACATTGTATGATGTTGATGTACATGGTTGATGTACATGGGTGTTGTGCATGGTGGGAACATTATGGTACATGATGTACTTGTTTGATATTTTGTTCATGATTCTTTATTGTTGACATATCTTTTGTTTCATGATGTATGGTATGGCACAAGTTTGATGCATGGACAGGTCCAAGGATCGTCTTTGAAAGAGAATTTGATCTATGATCCGGTTGAGCAGTAGCAATTGCATGTTGATCATATTGTAGAGGAGATAGAGGAAGACATACCAATAGGGGGAGTCATTCTTCTTCCCATGATTCTAGGAGGATATATTTATCAAATGCATACCTAGAAAAGAGTCCTATATTTGAAGAAAGAGCA
>JASDQU010105211.1:111180-124132 GCA_032191745.1 Picea mariana
TGTTGCCAAAAGGGATGATATTTAGGGTCTTGTTCGTGCATTGTTGAAGCATTGAACCCGAGTTCTGCCCCTATGCCAACAGAGAGTAAGCTACACCAATTGTTATTTGAACCTATATTTCAAGTATTTTTTGCTTAAGAATTAATGGCAACACCACATTTTTGTGAAGATAAAAATTGGATTAATCTTAGTGAATGGTTGCATATTATAAGGGGAAAGTGGGAGGATGTATTTACAATACAACTATATTTCGGTGGTGAAGATTTTATGTGGTGTATTTACAATAAAAATACATTCCTTGGCTAAGGTTTGGAGTAGGAAATTAGCATTCCTTGTCTAAGGTTTGGAAAGTTTTGATTTCAAGGGGCCAATTGGTGTTGCTACAAATTTACTTTGCTTGTTTATAATATATCAAGGATAGAAGTTCAAGGTAAAGTTTGAGGAACCATGAATATAGATGTACCAAGACTCATGGATATAAGGGATAATGGCATGGTTGATGGGGAGACCTAAAGTTCAATTGGGCCATGGATAGTGAGTGGAGCAACCACTTGAAAGAAAGAAGGAAAGATATATCTTCCATCAAAAGGGGGATATGTTGAAGAGGTTGGGAGAGGGCCAAATCAAGGGAAACAACTATTGATATAAGAGGAGGGGATTCCCTCTTGCTTGGAAGAGAGGTGAGTTTCAAGCTAAGAGGGAGGTTTAGTGATTTGAATGTGAGAACCTCACAATATATCAAGGCCTTGCGAGAACTCTAGCTCAACACCTTGGAGGCAAACTGAATGGTTGTATATTCCCACCTTCACCTCCCATACTTGGATGAGTACGTGGTCATATACCATGGATGGAAGAGGGTGGAATGTTGAACATGTTCATGATTGGATTCTAGTTTCCCTAAACATTATTTTTGAGGCTACATGTATTCATGTCCAAGAGGTTGGGAGAATGCTGGTAGAAAGAAGAGGAACCTCACTTATTTTCGAGAAAAGAGACACAGCACTCCCTATTGTATGGGAAGGCTAGTATAAGAAGTAGAATTTACTAGATAGAGGGGGGATAAAAGTAGTATTTGACCATTTCCAGAATGGGATCATCCTTTTTAAGCAGGACATGGACTAAGATATCTTCAAGGGAATTTTATATATTTCCATCAAGGACATGGACAATTCTAATGTGGACAATTTTGCATAGAGGCATTTCCCCTGGACCTCTTCATGAAAGATTGTGAATATATGGTGCATGTACATATATGTGAGATGTGGGTTTATGATAATATTTTGAATTCTCCAATCACATTCTCCATTGATCTTGTGTAAATCGTTCCATTTGGTTTTTGTTGCACTAAGTGTAAAGAACAACATTGGAGAATTATAAGATGTAAGTTAGGTATGATCTATTTGTTACCTCTTTATTACCTTTTATTTTAATGGTATCCATATTTTGTATTGATAAAATGAGGAATTAACCCAAAATTGATTCCATTAGACACAAACTCAATCCTAAGGCCAACTAAGGAGAAAAAACAACACACGCTAATTAATCTAGGAGTCAAGCATGCAAACAAACCTTCTCACAAAGAAGTGCTAGTTGGTGATGGAATCCAACATCACAAAATTGATGCGCGAAGGGGCCGAGTTTCGGCGGGTGGGAAAGTTACGTTGACAACCTACTTAATGAACTAACACCATGGTGCAATTTACCTCACCGAGAAATGGGGAACCCTCAAAGGAGTCTGAGTGAGTCTAGCCAACGTCTATCCCAGGTACAACACCACCTTCCCTGTGTTGTCACCTTGTGTAGGAAGTCTAAAATATTATGTCCTCTATGGTACCACCTACTATACCAAAGCAGAGGGGGGAGAATCAATAGTCGACACCAATACCAACAAAGCAGGGTTGATTACTCTAAGGGCTCCAATGCGACCTTGTGATTGACCCTTGTGTTAGAAGGGATTCCTAAAGTCAGTGATATAACAACTAGATTTCACTCCCTAACTCAAGGATTTATGTTTGTTTAGCATCTTTGGAAATTTATTCTTGCAATCATATTCCAAATATCTACACCTAAGCTAATATGGGTTTGAAGATCCCTATAAAAGTTGCTAGATAAATTTTAATTAGCCCTTTCTTTTAGGCCATTGTTACTCAAAGGAGTGGTCATGAAACTGATGGTGTTTTCACTCGACTCTTTAAACCATGCAAGAGGAAAATGAAATGCAAGAATTTCATCTTCGATGAAAAGTAGCCATGGTAAGCAGCAAGAGGTTTTAAGCAAAGAAATATTTTCTTGATAGACTACTATGTGTGCAGTATTGCTAATGACAAAAAGTATGAGCTAATTATCCAGATAAATGGAAGCAAAATGACCCAAATTTTAAAAATACCATGAAAATCTCATAGTTCACTTAGTACACCTATACAACATTGAATAAAATGTCATAATTTCTAACATAGTAAACTTTTATGATTATAAAGACCACCATACACATATTAAATACTCATAAGGATCATGGGGGCTTTGCCTTGTTGACCAATATCTTATCATGTTCATTCATAAAGGGGTTTTGTTCATTATGAAAAATAGAGTCAATATATTGTAGGTATTGGGAACCTTGTTGAAGGTAACCCAACCTTGGAGAGAGATATAATATCACCTACATAACAATAATTGTGATGTGAACATGTTCTATAATCTTATCAATGAGGCAAGCATACCTATGTTCATGATGGTAATAATCTTAATTACAATATGAAACCATAACATGTGTAACATGATACATTTGAATTCGGGTCACAATACCTCTATGAAATAAATGTTACTTATGGTTGAAATATGTGATGAATGGGTGTTTCCTTGATGAGGGACAAAAACTATTATAATAAACAAATCCCACTAGAAAAGTTCTTTGAAAATCTTGATAGCTAACCATTGATAATCCTATGTTGATGGTTCAAAAATAATGAAAAATAGTCATATTACATGTTCATTGGTATTCAACTAGATCTAGCTATGGTCATCATGACGTACAAATTATCCATAAGGTGACATTAGTGAGGGCATGTGTCATTGATTCTAGAAAGGCACTGTTGAAGGCATGAGGTGAAACTGTTAGCATGGGGATGGGAAATGAACATAAGGAAACAACGTTAATTAATCACCATCGAACGTAGGAGGAGAGAATTGAGAGGAAGGAAAATTCATGGAAATGAAGGTGGCCTTATAGCTATAGGATACAGGACGCAACCGCCAAATATAACCTCTTAGGAAAGATAGTAAGGGAGTGGTGACTAGTCTCAACAAAGGAATGCCATATTGAATTCATCCCTAATCAAGACAATGAACTAAAGGGAGATAATCAAAGATGAACGGATAGAGGAAATAGGTGGTCAATAAGAATGAATAAGGAAGATGGCAGCCCCAAAATATTTATCCTGCTAGCTGCAACAATCAAGTATACCCAGTATTATACTCCTCCAAGAATCACACCCTTGGAGATGAACTCTATCCTTATTTTATAGATGAATCAATTAACTACCTCCATAATAAAATATTCAAGAAAAATTTGGACATCTTTCCTCAGGTGAAGCACCTCTTATAAAGAAACAAATCTAATATGGCTTCCTCTTACTGGAAAAAATTGTCCTTGAGAAGGTGAATGATTCCATGTGCTTACATATGAGCCTACAATGTCTTGCAAATAGAATCACATGGAGGAATTCCTCCCACTACAATAACTTTATTCAATAAAACCCTCCTCAAGGATATCCAATGATCTCCTTTAGCTTTGTAACCTATGCTAGCTTCCACCTACATTGCCATTAAAAATTTTACTTATGGAGAGCACTTCTAATCTCAACAAATCATGATCACTACATTCCAACAACTAAAACACTATACATTGTGGGGATATATTGAACCTATGAAAGTGTTTTTGACACTATAGGTATGGCTTTCTCATTATAAGTACTATTGGTTTGTGGTGAGTTTGGATGTTATAGACCTGAAAAATGAGTATTGATAAAGATGCCTCTTTCAAGGTAAAGATAAATATGCTCTCTTTTAACAAGTCCTTTTGACTTACTTTTAGAGGGATATGTATGAGTTCTCAATGAATTTTCACATGATTGTATGTTACTTTCAAGGTCCATAACATTATTAAACATTTGGGATGGACTAGCAAACTTTCTTTCCCTAAGTAGAAGAGAAAAATTACAATTTTGGAAGCAACAAAATCCACCTTGGAAATAAATTTATAATTTTTGATATTATACAAATCCCCACACCTCTTATTGAAGTAATATATCATGCTTTCACCATTTCTTATTCTCAAAGAGTTAAACGTTGTCAAGTAGTATTGGTGGTACTTCAAAGTTTTGTGTGGGAATGCAAGAAAATGAAGATTGCAGCCAAACATAGCCACACTTCAAATGTGACTTCTTTTCATTTTTTCACACCATTCTTGTTGTTTAAAGCTGGGAGAATAAAGGCTTGGAAAATTACATGGTTTTAGCCACATATGGTACTAATTCACCTAAGGGAATCCTTGTTTCCCAACAACGAGATCCTAATATGAAGAAAACTCCATTTCCCAGTACTTATGTTGATATAACCATTGGAAATGAGTGCAAAGTTGCCTCTTTCAATTATTTGAATTTTTCCCAAAAGACAGAAAAACCAAAGCATTCATGGACTATTAAAATAATTGTTGTTTTTAGGCATTCAGTTTCCACTTTAAAAGGATATATTCAAAGTAATATTTCATGTGGAATAGATAAAAAAGGACCTAAACCAAATGATGAAGGTTTTGAAAATTCAGATGATGAGTTTAGTGATGAATTATTGATTAAGAGGGTGGATAGAGGCTATGAGAATGTTGTAGGTGGAGCAATTGGAAATGTCATTTTGGATGAAAAAAATTTGTTCCCACAAAGTTCAAATGCCTCTCATAAACTTCACAATAATCTATGCACTCCAAAACAAATATGGATTCAATATATATCGACTAGTTTTGCAAGGAATATGAGGTAGAATGTTAGATCAAACTTGGCGATTTTTCACTTGTATCCAAAATCGTACAAACTGCCAAATCTGAGGGTGTTGATCTATTAATGCTCTTAGAGATGATTTTGTGACTAATATTATTTTCAACCTAAAACTATTCTCACGATGATGCCAATGTTAAAAATAGGGTTTTAACTACATTTAACAAAGGATTATCGATTTCAAAGAGACAAAGGATAAACATTATCGAGTTTGGCGACATCTCCACAGGTTTTTCCGGATAGGGGCGCTCCTTTGCCTCTATCGATGTCCAAAAAAATCCTGGACCGAATATCGCCACTCCTCCGGACCGAATATCTCCACTCCTCTATAACAAATATCTTCACTCCTCTAAACTGAATATCTCCACTCATCTACCTCTATCAAATGGGGTTTTTCTCCTTTGTGAAAACGAATATGTATGGCGGTCGGGAATCTAAGCTATTATGGGGTTTTTCTCCTCTGTGAATGTGATGTATGGGGTTCACTCCTCTACCTCTGTTAGATGGGGTTTTACTCCTCTGCAAACACGAATATGTATGGTGGCCAGGAATCTAAGCTAGTATGGGGTTTTTCTCCTATGTGAATGTGATGTATGGGGTTTTGCTCCTCTCTTGTTGTGTATTGTTGTCTAGTTTCCACCTCACATGGGAATATCCAAGATAGTAGATGCAGACCCGCGCCCAATTTTCTTTGTATTGAATGGGCACGAGAGTATTACTTTGTCATTTGTATTTTTTTTGTTTTTTCTAATGTTTTATTATTATTATTTGTTAATTTAACTAATACATATTTCAATTAAATTCACCATAATATAAATTTTAATTATGATTTTTTTTAATTTTAATTAATATATATTTTAATTTAGAAATTTTGGAAGTTTGGGGGTGGGGGTATTAGAGGTTATAAGTGTTATATTTTATTGGGTTAGTAAGGGATTATAATGGGTATGGGTTATATCATTTAAGAATAAAAGTTATAAGGATTGTATGGGTTAATAGGTGTTATATATTATGAAGGTTGGTGTTGATAAGTTAAAGCGGTAAAGGTATATGTGTTATAGTTGTTAGGGGTAATGGGTTATAAGGGTTGATAATGATAAGGATTATAGTATTTAGGGATGATTGAGGTTAGTTTTAATGTGGGTTAAGGTTGGTAGTGATAGGTCAAAGGGGTACTGAAGGGTATATATGTTATAGGTGCTAAGGATAAGGGGTTATAACAACTAAGAGAGATAAAAGTTATAGGCTTTAGGGGTGATAAGGGTTAGGGTTAATATAGGTTAACAATTGTAGTGGTTAAAATGTATAGAGTTTATGGGTTACAAATTATATGTTATCGGCCAGATTAAATTATATATAAGTTATATATATGGATTATGGGTTGGGTGTTATGGAGGGTAAGGGATATATAGGTTAGGGGTTATACAATTTCAGGGTCTTAAGGATTATGCAAGTTTTGGGTTTAGGGGTTATGTTTTAGAGGTTAGTTATTAACATGGATAGAGTTTAGGGGTTACAACAGCTAGGAGTTATATGGTTAAGGGGTGATAGGAGTTAGAAGGGTAAAAAATTATAAAGGTTAGGGTGATAGGTTATAGGGGTCAATGATATATGCATAATGGGGATTAGGGGTTATAGGGTTATGGATCAAAGGGTATAGGAATCCAATGCTATTTTAGTTAGATGAAATATAAGGTGTAAGGATTAGAGATTAGATGTCTTTATAGATACCAAGGGTTCTATTAGTTGTTAATGGGATAGGGATTATTGATATTATAAATGGTAGGGGATAGGGAGGTTATATTATGGTTTATAAGCTTAAGAGGGTTATAAATGTTATGGGTTATATGTTAACAATTACATAAGGGTTTGGTTTATAAGAGTGTTAGTGGAAACCTATTTGAACATGTATGATTTCTAGTTTTAAGGTTGTTTTACATTAATGTTATGTAACTATTAAGGTGGATTACAAGGTACGTGCATGTTCTATGTATGAAGGTAAGGCATATTAGTTCTCAGTTTGCTTGCGTAGAGTGTTAACAAATGGAGGTTTTGTGTTAGACAACTTTAAAATCCATGTTAATAATCACATATTTGTCTTATGAATGAGATATGGTACTATCCATTTTGAGGTTTGGCATAGAGATTGTTCTTATAGACTACACTACATTGCACCATATAATCCCTACATAATCCATACACTCCTTGCAAACCATATAACACCATTCAAAGACACATGCATAACCTCTAATCCCCATTCACAGGTCACTATTTCCCATGTCTAGTTCAATGTAACAATAATGACATTTACAATGATGATGACCTTTATTGATCATTCCAAGTATATTGCTTATTCATGAGGCCAAAATCATATCAGCTCATGTAGTGGTTAAAATGTATATATTTTATGGGTTACGAATTATATGTTATAGGGATTACATGATATATAAGTTATATATAAGGATTATGGGCTAGGTCATGTTATGGAGGGTAAGGGATATATAGGTTAGGGGATATAAAAGTTTAGGGTATTAAGGATTATGCAAGTTTAATTGGGTTTAGGGGTTATGGTTTAGAGGTTAGTTGTTAACATGGATACAATTTAGGGGTTACCATGGCTAGGAGTCATATGGGTTAGGGGTGACAGGAGTTAGAAGGGTAAGAAATTATAAAGGTTAGGGTGATAGGTTGTAGGGGTCAATATGATATGCATTATGGGGATTAGGGGTGATAAGGTTATCAAGGTAAGGAATTATGAGGGTTAAGGGTGATAGGTTGTTGGGGTGAATGTTACACTAATTATGGGGTTGTGGGGTTATATTTGTTAGGGTTTACAAGTGTTGGGGTAAGGGGTTATATGAGTTAGATATCCTATCTCGTAGGTGTAGAGTTTATAAATTTTAAGCATTATAGAGTTTATGGATTATTAATAATAAAGCTTAATATATGGGTTAAGATTCATAGAATTTAAGGATTAGGATATAAGAATTCAAGGTTATATTAGGAATGATAAGTGTTTGGTGGTGTGGATCAATGGTTATAATGTTTGTGGATAAATTTTATAGGTGTTATAATTTTTAGGGATTAGGAGTTGTAGTGGTTATGTCTTATATTATGGGTTATAATGTACTGTGTAAGTGGTTATTTGTGTTGGGAGTCATATGGGTTGGGAATGAGATGGGTTATAGGTTTATGGATCAAAGGGTATAGGAATCCAGTGTTATTTTAGTTAGATGCGATAGAAGGTTTAAGGATTAGAGATTAGATTTATTTATAGATACCAAGGGCTCTATTAGTTGTTAATGGGATAGGGGTTATTGAGATTATAAATGGTAGGGGATAGGGAAGTTATATTATGGTTTATAAGCTTAAGAGGGTTATAAATGTTAGGGGTTATATGTTAACAATTACATAAGGGTTTGGTTCATAAGAGTGTTAGTGGAAACTGATTTGAACATGTACAATTTCTAGTTTTAAGGTTGTTTTACATTAATGTTATGTAACTATTAAGGTGGATTATAAGGTACGTGTATGTTATATGTATGAAGGTAAGGAATATTAGTTCTCAGATTTCTTGTGTAGAGTGTTAACAAAGGGAGGTATTGTGTTAGACAACTTTAAAATCCATGTGTATACATAGTCAAACACCAAACTTTAGGTATACTAGGAAGGTTTAAATAGGACTTATATCCACCACCTATTATTTGTATAATTATGTCTTGGTTCCTAGGAGTGTTAAAATTTTGTGTTCAATTTGAAAATTTTTTCCTATATTGAAAAGTTTTTGCATGTGGTTTTGGAGAGGAACTTGTCAACTAACTTGGAGTAAATTGTCAAACCATAAAGTTTATAAGTTAGATAACTACCTACCCATCATTTTCTCCTTATAAGGATACTTTTATAAACCAACTCTTATATGCATATATATACATATAAATGTTTAATGTTATTCTTTGTTTTGTGTCTTTGTCCTCATAAGTGACCCACATAAATTCATAAAACAAGGAAAAAGAATTACACATCCACATATAATTTTAATTTTAATTTTACATGTTTAATTCTTTTTAAAATTTCTAGTGTTTTGAAAGTTAAAAATGAAATTAATTCATTTGCTTGCAAAACACTTTCTGGGTTGGAAGAAGCAGAAGTTGAAACTTAAAATATTGGGGACCCGTGTACTTAAAGAAGGGATGATATAAATTTCAACGATGAAAAAAATAGAGGGAGAAAAGTGTTTATAATGCACCAGTTGAAATAAAAGAAAAATCATTTCCATGTAGATTTCTATGAACCCTTTTTCTTATGAATGAGTCAATTAATTTTGAGAGCCCAAAATGTAAAGGGAGAAAAGTATATAATGTATCATTGGAGATATTTTGTAGTGCAAAGTTCAAATAAAAGAAAAACCATTTGATTTAATTGACATGGGGCATAGTACGTGGTACCATATAGGGTAACCTTATGTTATATCATTTATCTTTGGTTATCATGCATCATGTGTGAGGGTGTGAGACACCACATACTAGACAACATACAAATAATCTTTGTCTTATGAACAAGATATGGTTATACTATCCATCTTGAGGTTTGGCATAGAGAATGTTCTGATAGACTACACTCCATTGTACCATATAAGCCCTACATAAGGAATCAATGTTCTAACACAACCACATTTGAACCCAAAATCCGAATGCATCCTATGATGCCACCCAAACAATTGGCCTTGACGTCGGATTTTACCTTTTAAAATTTGTATTTTTCTTGTTTTTTTCAAATTGTCCCCAATGGTCGTAATGCACTAAGATATAAGAGATAAGAATATTGAAAGCTACAAATATCCTACCAAATAAACATTCCTTGCAGAGATAAGAGTCTTGAAAGCTATCAATATCCTACCAATCAAATGATGTTTGGGCCATAAGGGCTTGTCAAAGTTCATTTGCAAGCTAAGTCAGTTTAGAATTTGCATGTGACATAACACTATCATTCAATAGTCAAATTGTTACATTTCATTGTCATGCATCATGTGTCATTGCTTGAGCCACCACAAAGGAAACAAACAAAGAATATTTGTCTTATGAACAAAATATGGTACTATCCATTTTGAGGTTTGGCATGGAGATTATTCCTATAGACTACACTACATTGCACCATATAATCCCTACACTACTTGAAGACCATGTAACACCATTCAAAGACACATTCTTGCAACGAATTAGCTATACTATCGACAAACGTTTTTCAATGATAGTATAGGTAATTCGTCGCAAGATTATTTACATTCGTCTCTCTTGCAACGATATCAAATGATGCTTGGATTCATTTCATATTTGGTTTATCAACTTGAAATTAAAATTTGATACTTTGCAAGCTAGATGTACCTTGAGTCAAATACAAATATGAAATTAGGAGCCATTAACATATCTACTAGAACATATGAAAAATAGGGTTTATGGTTTACATGATTATATGATGATGAAATAAAGTGGGTGTGTGAGTCAAATTTGAGTCCAAAAACCCTCCCATATCGTTAATACATGTGAATAGTCTGTCCATGTCAAATTTCAATGCATAAAGAAACAATTTGAAAAAATTTCAACATTGGCCCCATTCACATGCCACTGTTGCTCGTGTCTAGTATGTTTATGGTGTTGATTAAGAAATCAACGAAAAAAGAGGGATTTTTCATCACAAATATGACAAATTTACATTGTACATACAATATTAATGTATAACCTAAAATAAAAATGAAGAAAGACAAATGAAAACTTAAAACTTGCATCAACCAATTTATGTACTTTGAAAGAAAATTAGGGTTTATGGTTTACATGATGAATTGATGATAGAATAAAGTGGGTGCGTGAGTCAAATTTGAGTCTAGAAACCATCCCATATAATTAGGGCATGTGAATAGTCTATCCATGTCAAATTTCAGTGCATACATAAACAGTTTGAAAAAATTTCAGCATTGGCCCCATTCACAAGTCATTGTTGCCCGTGTCTAGTCCTAGTACAATTTATGTTCCTTGTTCCTTGTAAAATTCGTTCGAAATTACACACATCCCCACATTTAGTACTGCAAGGGAGTAGCTTTATGGTGTTGATTAAGCAATCAACAAAAAAGAGGATTTTTCATCAAAACTATGACACAGATGTTGTTGGGAAATAATACCCTACGGACTAGCAAACTAGGGTCAGATTTGCATGCATATTTTGACCTTGAAGAAATGACCTTTTAACCTACCACCCAAAACTTAAACCCCTCTTTCAAGACACATGCATGGAAAGGAACTACTAACCTTTTTACTGATGTTGGTGTAGATCCTCTGTTGCACTTTGCCCGCTTACTTGCGCTGCTCCTCCCAAAGTTCACCTACAATCAAGACAAAACACTACGCATGCATGCTATTTTTCTACTTGAGGGTTAGAAATTAAGCATGAATTGCACAAATCATAAATAAATCATGCATTGGGATGGGAAAAGTATTCTTTTATTATTTTCAAAATGAATCAACTTACAATCAAAGTCGAGACCGGCCACCGCTCCTTGATCCTGATCCTGGGCTCCTCCTCTTCTTTATCCTCCAACTGCTTTGCGTTAATTCTCCTTAGGCTTGAGGAAAGGATAAAGGGTTGGGAAAAATGGATTCGGCAAATGGGAAAATTGTCTTCGCTATCTTTTTCCTCCTCCAAATAGTACCCCTACCCCTTCTTTTATAGGCTAGAAGGGGCTAGGGTTTTGAACGAACTCTCGGCCATGCATGGCCGAGAGTTTCAGTTAACTGACCCATATCTTTTTGTCCTGTCGGAAAATTTCCTATTTTTGTGCTTTGTTAGGTAAATGCGGGCTGTAGTAGCCCTGCCAGCGTTCACCCGCGTGCAGTAGTGGGTTAGGGTGTGTGTACCTTTACCCAAGAGGATTTTCAAAGAGGTTTCTCTGCAGATGTTTTGGCAATGAAGGGAAATGGGTTGGCCTGATGCCAAGTAAGCATGTATGGTGAAATTTAGGGTTATAAAAGATTCCCCCTAATGTGTGAGGTCAGAAGAGCATCTGATGGCTGAAATACATTACCAATTCTTTACCAATCTGTACTGATATGTTGAATGAGTGAGCCCAAGAATCAGGAATCAGGAGGTGTCGTCTACAAAATAACAAATGTCTCACCGAGGCGGGCATACCCATGCTCGAAATAAAAGAGAACCATGGCTACCAATCAAATACACTGTAGATCCATGTCAAATAACTATAAAGAGTAGCCGCGAATAATACACAGCGGAGCTACATCTCGAAATCAGANCAAAATATTCTAAACTCAGGTAGGAGTGTAATATGAGTGTACGATTTCACTACCCAGAGGTCTTCGACGGCTCGTCGGTTATGGACTTGATAATCTTGATGATCAGACTGAAGGCTTCAGTGATTTCGAACAAAGACTTGATTGGACGTTCAAGATGGCCGGGTATGCAGACAAGAGACATATTGCAGAGGGGACGACTCAGGCTCAGTGACAAACTTCCCTTGGATAATAGCATGACAAGTGATAAGACTCAGGCAACATATCTATTAATCATAAGTCTACAAAGCAGGAGGCAATGCAAACTCTCCATATGTTTGGAAGAGTAACCAAATGGTGGAGGACACAACTCTATATAGTGAGCAAAGCTTCCTAAGGTCATACTACATCGCATAGTTTGATGATCAAACGGACATATGTGCTTCATCCAAGGGTGACTCATTGTGCTGCCAATAAAGAAAATACTTTTCCCATCCTCTTTTTGGGGTATATTTGATTTTTTTTGTTCTTTTTTATAATGTTTGAAAAAGAATAAAGGAATATTACATTACAATGGAGGAACGAGTACAGCAAACATACAAGCTCAAGGCACAAGGACAAGACTGATGTTCT